>JBBPBX010050334.1:0-25023 GCA_038048925.1 Garcialebias charrua
CCATCCTCTGGACATGTCCAAACCACTGTCCCTCCTCTGGACATGTCCAAACCACTGTCCCTCCTCTGGACATGTCCAAACCACTGTCCCTCCTCTGGACATGTCCAAACCACTGTCCCTCCTCTGGACATGTCCAAACCACTGTCCCTCCTCTGGACATGTCCAAACCACTGTCCCTCCTCTGGACATGTCCAAACCACTGTCCCTCCTCTGGACATGTCCAAACCACTGTCCCTCCTCTGGACATGTCCAAACCACTGTCCCTCCTCTGGACATGTCCAAACCACTGTCCCTCCTCTGGACATGTCCAAACCACTGTCCCTCCTCTGGACATGTCCAAACCACTGTCCCTCCTCTGGACATGTCCAAACCACTGTCCCTCCTCTGGACATGTCCAAACCACTGTCCCTCCTCTGGACATGTCAAACCACTGTCCCTCCTCTGGACATGTCCAAACCACTGTCCCTCCTCTGGACATGTCCAAACCACTGTCCCTCCTCTGGACATGTCCAAACCACTGTCCCTCCTCTGGACATGTCCAAACCACTGTCCCTCCTCTGGACATGTCCAAACCACTGTCCCTCCTCTGGACATGTCCAAACCACTGTCCCTCCTCTGGACATGTCCAAACCACTGTCCCTCCTCTGGACATGTCCAAACCACTGTCCCTCCTCTGGACATGTCCAAACCACTGTCCCTCCTCTGGACATGTCCAAACCACTGTCCCTCCTCTGGACATGTCCAAACCACTGTCCCTCCTCTGGACATGTCCAAACCACTGTCCCTCCTCTGGACATGTCCAAACCACTGTCCCTCCTCTGGACATGTCCAAACCACTGTCCCTCCTCTGGACATGTCCAAACCACTGTCCCTCCTCTGGACATGTCCAAACCACTGTCCCTCCTCTGGACATGTCCAAACCACTGTCCCTCCTCTGGACATGTCCAAACCACTGTCCCTCCTCTGGACATGTCCAAACCACTGTCCCTCCTCTGGACATGTCCAAACCACTGTCCCTCCTCTGGACATGTCCAAACCACTGTCCCTCCTCTGGACATGTCCAAACCACTGTCCCTCCTCTGGACATGTCCAAACCACTGTCCCTCCTCTGGACATGTCCAAACCACTGTCCCTCCTCTGGACATGTCCAAACCACTGTCCCTCCTCTGGACATGTCCAAACCACTGTCTCTCCTCTGGACATGTCCAAACCACTGTCCCTCCTCTGGACATGTCCAAACCACTGTCCCTCCTCTGGACATGTCCAAACCACTGTCCCTCCTCTGGACATGTCCAAACCACTGTCCCTCCTCTGGACATGTCCAAACCACTGTCCCTCCTCTGGACATGTCCAAACCACTGTCCCTCCTCTGGACATGTCCAAACCACTGTCCCTCCTCTGGACATGTCCAAACCACTGTCCCTCCTCTGGACATGTCCAAACCACTGTCCCTCCTCTGGACATGTCCAAACCACTGTCCCTCCTCTGGACATGTCCAAACCACTGTCCCTCCTCTGGACATGTCCAAACCACTGTCCCTCCTCTGGACATGTCCAAACCACTGTCCCTCCTCTGGACATGTCCAAACCACTGTCCCTCCTCTGGACATGTCCAAACCACTGTCCCTCCTCTGGACATGTCCAAACCACTGTCCCTCCTCTGGACATGTCCAAACCACTGTCCCTCCTCTGGACATGTCCAAACCACTGTCCCTCCTCTGGACATGTCCAAACCACTGTCCCTCCTCTGGACATGTCCAAACCACTGTCCCTCCTCTGGACATGTCCAAACCATCTCAGTCTGGCCTCCCTAACTTTATCTCCCAGTTGTTCAACATGTGCTGTACCTCTGATGATCTCATTCCTGATCTTATCCATCCTTGTCACTCCTAAGGAGAACCTCAGCATCTTCATTTCTGCTACTTCCAGTTCTTTCTCCTGTCTTTTTGTCCATGTCTCTGTCTCCAGACCACATAGCTGGTCTCACCATGTCTTCTAAACTTTTCCTTTGACCGTTGCTGACACCCTTTTGTCACAAATCACCCTTGAAACTTTTCTCTAGTAATTACTGTCACCAATAATTGTCCACGAGAAACGTGTGTTGCAAAAGAGAACTTTTTTCTTCTTCTTTTGTCTGCTCCCTTCTTCAAGGGTTGCCACACTGAACTATCTGGCATAAAGACTTGCCAATTATTTTTATGCCAAATGTCCTTCCTGACCCAACCACAGAGCACCGAGCTACCACAGCCCTCTGTGTGGAGCAGAGAGCTGATACTGTATTTAGGGTGCCCGGGGGATCAGCGGTGGGAGGTTAAGGGCCTATCTCAAGGGCACAGAGTTGGGCAAATGATGGGGGGCAGTCGTGGGTGTTTCATCTTTCTCACCCACATTTTGATGTTGTCGGTACGGGGAGTCGAACCGGCAAGTTCCGATCACAGGGCAACCTACTTTAACCTCTGCACCACCACTCCCCTGTGTGTTGCAAAACCAAACCTGTTAATCATAAATGTTGTTCTTTCAGCTGCTCCTTTCTGCAGGGGAACTGCAGCGGAGCACACTAACCTGTGGTTTACACCTCGCACCAGTTGAAAATATTGACCAAGACCCAGAACTGTTGAACAGCTAGTTTCCTCCACCAGACCAGAATGGGAACAACTCCAACTGGTCTCCTCAGGTCCTGAAGGTTTAGGAAAACAATAGAGACCTGGAACAACTTTAAAGAAATGTGGTTGCCATCATAATTAAACTAAACTTTTTTTTTCCAACAAAATTGTAAAAACAAAGAAATGTAAACATTTCATGTCGACTATGTGCCATTGTGAACGAAATAATTGAATTGTTTTTAATGAGCAACTGATACAACATACTGATTGTTTTTATATTGGGGTTGAATATCAGATATGTATTCTGCCTGGTTGTGCCTAAAACAAGCTGAATTCTTGTGAGCTAGCAGGGAATATAAATCAAGTCAGTGTTCAGTGGAAATCACCAATAACTTGTATGTAAATAAATATCAAATGTAAAAGTGATGGCACTCAAATCATATAAATATCTAGTAAGTCTGACTAGAAAGGAGCTGAAAAAAGCTGAACTAGACCAACAGCTGAACTGAGCAGTAAAATGTTTTAAACATCTCAAAGTGTTTGAAGGATGTGGAGCTCCACTCATTTTCAATGAGAAAAAAAACATAGTCAAAAAGATAAATATTTCAAAAAGTAAAAATTACACAAATACCAAAAGTCTTGCACTGGAAAAAATGCCCCTCTAAAAATAAGAAAAAAAAAATGTAAAATAAGATTTTTTTGCTTGAAATAAGCAAAAAAATCTGCCAATGGAACAAGTGAAAATTCACTTGACAAGATTCTTAAAATAAGACATTTTGTTCAAGTCAAACAAGATATGCGGAATCTTGAAACTAGCTACAAAAATCTAGTTTTGAGCAATATTTTACTACAATTGTGAGCTTTTCTTGTCTTATAATAAGATTCTGATGCTCAAAAGTAGTACACTGGAGAAAAGTCTACTCTGAAAACAAGTTTAAAACAACTTAAAATTAGGTTTTTTTTTGGATTGAAATAAGCAAAAAGATCTGGTAACAAGTGAAAACAAGATATGCGGAATCTTGAAACTAGCTACAAAAATCTAGTTTTGAGCAATATTTTACTACAATTGTGAGCTTTTCTTGTCTTATAATAAGATTCTGATGCTCAAAAGTAGTACACTGGAGAAAAGTCTACTCTGAAAACAAGTTTAAAACAACTTAAAATTAGTTTTTTTTGGATTGAAATAAGCAAAAAGATCTGGTAACAAGTGAAAACAAGATATGCGGAATCTTGAAACTAGCTACAAAAATCTAGTTTTGAGCAATATTTTACTACAATTGTGAGCTTTTCTTGTCTTATAATAAGATTCTGATGCTCAAAAGTAGTACACTGGAGAAAAGTCTACTCTGAAAACAAGTTTAAAACAACTTAAAATTAGATTTTTTTTTGGACTGAAATAAGCAAAAAGATCTTCCAACAAGTGAAAATTGTCTTGACACGATTTCTAAAAATAAGACATTTTATCTTTTTACAAGATAAACAATCTTAAACCTAGCTGCAAAAAATCTCATTCTTAGCAATATTTTACTACAATTGAGCGTGTGATGCTTAAAATTAGTATACATCCCTAAAACTTTTACTCATTTTTAGTTCTACAGATGTTTCAAATGTTTCTCCAACCCGTTATCAAATTTAACCAACAAACGTAATAATACATGTCTTGTCAAAACCTTCAAACATTTTCTGTAATGACAAAAAATGAAAGGTATTCTTTAACTTCAACACATTTATTTTATCACAATGGTTTCAGCAGCAATGCAACAACTACTACTCCCAATTACAACTGTAGTTAACACTTGATTATATTTTTAAAAAATAATATAAAACACCTTCAACAAAATAAAAACAATTTTTGCTATGAAAAATGGAGAGTATACTACTGGGCACCATGAAAAACGAGGGAGCCACTACAACTTCAAATGTTTAAACATAAAATGTCTTTGGGAAATGTTGTGATAGGCACATCTCCTACCGTGAGCAGGCAGTTGGACGAACACACAATCAGAATTGGACAGGAGAGGGAGAGTTTTCCTGGGGGCTTTGAGGTCCTGTTTTTCCTGAAACACAAAGACATATTTCTGTTGGCATGATGAATCATATTTTAAGATTGTGGAATATAAGCCAGATAAATAAATAAAATAAAGAGAGAACCTGTAAAACTATCATGTTAAATATGACGCGGTTGAAAATTTGGGTGCACTAACTGTGCTGGTGAACCAAAAAAAAGTTTAGAAACACCAGTGCAATCAGTGCAAGAAGTTAGTGTAGAACCATGGGAAAAAATGTATCAATTAAAAAAATGATTTTGAGTAAGATATTTCCAGCAACCTGCAAAGATTTTGTTTCTTTCCACCTTGAAAACTTTAATATCCAAATACTATGTTAGGTTTATTCTTTAAAAAATAATAACACCAATTTCTCATTAACATTCAAATAATAATGCATTATTGTAATTAAAAAGATAAATTAATCTACATTTCTGGAAATGTTTGAATTATCAGAATAATCCAGGTTATCAATATTATACTTTTGATAACAATTTACCTTTGTCCACGAGAGGAAGACCTCGACCTCCAACGCCGCCTCTGAGAAAGGGACTGTCTTGGCCAGGTCTGACTGATCTGTTTAAAGCATGCAACAGCAAAATTGGTACACATCGCATCGTGAGTTAGATGAATTGTTACATCTCTAATTTTGATCATATTTAAATTAAATACCTTTGATCATTAGAAAGAGACTCAGAGGGACTCCTGCTACCATTGCATCCCAAGATTTGAGATTGAGTGCTTGAGGGGATGTCCATCGGGGTTCTTTCTGCATTTTAGAGGGTTTAAACATAAGTGTTAATATATCAAAAATTTAAATTACTTTACACAAGGTTTCCAAGTACCCCAAGGGGTACGTGTACCCCCATTTGAGAAACTGTGGAATACTAAACTTAAAAATATTTGATACTCAAAGACAAAACGGGTCTCACACAAATACATGCCAAACTGAACATTTGTCGTTTGTGGAGGAGTAGGCAGTATAGGGGATAATTAAGTTTTATCGTTTAATGTTAAACATATTTCTGAGACATTTTAGGCTTAGTGGCCTAACAGAGCAGACAAAAACATTAACACTAACACTGGACTGTTGTCTGCTAAATGAGGTGGTTGAGAAAAAAAAAAAAGCTGGAGTTTAATGTTTTTGTCTGCTCTGTTAGGCACTGTTTCTCAAATGGGGGTACACGTACCTTCTCTGACCCCGGTCTCTATGCGTGTGTGTTGGTCTGCTGAAGGCGTGGACAGATGCAGCAGAGGCCCCGCTCCCGGAAGGAAGTCGTTGTTTGGGTCCTCAGCGTAGATACGAGCCTCAAACGAGTGGCCCCTCAGGGTTATGTCGTCCTGGAGGAGGGGCAGGTGGAAGAGATTTTTGTTACAAAATAAACTAAACTTTTAGTATAAGTTATGGTTTCCAGAGAGTTTAGAAAAGAGCAAGGAGAGGAATGTGAAATCTCAACCTTATTTTAAAAGTTTGTGGATGGAAAGTATGTCAATATACCACATTCACCAACAGAGACATTGAACATTCTTGTTTAGACAAATACCCATGAAGCAGGTGTGTTTGGGGCCTCTGCACATTCTCCATCAGCAGTAGATTAATACCCCTCTGCTTAGTTCATGTAACATTAACATTTATCTTTGTGTGACCACAGCCAATGCTGACAGATATAAGAGGGGGAAATGTTTTTTTTTTAAGCACATGATTAAAAAAGTCATTAATGATGGGCAGTACATGTATAGGGGATAAGTTTTATCGTTTAATGTTAAACATATTTCTGAGACATTTTAGGCTTAGTGGCTGAAGAGTTATGACACTGTTTTATACACCGTTTACTGATTTTATATGCTCAGGAAATGTTACTGTTTGATTAAACTATTCTCTCTGGACTTTAGACAAACACGAATTACATGGTTTACTAGTTTAGTTAGCTTAGGAGCCCATTTTTCATATAATCATAACTTAATCAAGTAGTTTCTCTTCATCCAGTGCAGGTAACATAGTTACTGCCGCTGGTCCACAGACAACAATACATTGTGCTCGATAACCAGAACACATCACACATAATATATATACTACTATGATAGACTACATTATTACTTAAAGGCTAATACACTTAGAGTTCACATCTAGAAAACAGTTTTACTGATTTAAGACTCTGCTCGCACATCCATCTACAGAGATAACGCACACCAGAACACCATATAAGAGAGGCCACTGTATGCATATCAAAGTCAAAGTCAAAGTCAACTTTATTGTCAGATCTGCAATATGTACTGTACAGGACATACACAGGACCGAAATTGCGTTTCTCTCAGTCCCTCGGTGCAACAGTAAACATCTAAACATTGAAACACTGAAACATATAATAATAGACATAAGCATAAAATAGTAAAACTAACATTGTCCTGAGTTTTTTTTTTTTTTTTTGCATAGCGGTGCAAGAGCATGAAAATCCACACCAACTCTAAAACTAAAACATTAAACATTTAATGAACATAATACTGTCCTGAGTTTTTGCATACTAGCACAAAAAAAAAGAGTATAAAAAGTATAACTAAAATAAACTAAAGGTTTCTAGCATTGACATTTGCAAAGTGGCAAAGCAGCGTATGAGTCAATGTACACAGTATATGTATGAGGTAGTAGTTGATGTTGTTATAGAGGCAAAAAGTGGCATATGCAGTAAGGCACATTGGGCATCCCTAAATAAGACCGTTCAGAGCACACTGTATATGTACCAGCAGTGGTGTAGATATTAGAGTAGTGTAAATAAATGTAAACAGTAGTAATTACATGTAAGCAGTAGTAATAAAAGTAAACAGTATTAATAAATGTAAACAGAGAATGTAAACAGTATTGAAACAGCAGACATATAAATGTATTTTATGTCTGTACGCTGATTAATCATTATGCCTGTCATAATAAATTCTTTTTTATACAAATTCTCTCCTTTTGAGCACCTCTCTAAGAGTTTAGGACTCTTCATGGCCTAACAGAGCAGACAAAAACATTAAACTCCAGCTCTTTTTTTTTCCAACCAGCTCAGCATACCATCACAACAGTCCAGTGTTAGCGCGGGTTAGCTAGCTAGCTAGCCCGCGCTAACACATGCGTTCCGCTCCGGTCCGACCTCCGCAGCAAATACGCACTCATTTTAATCAATGAGACTGTTACTGGCTCCGCACGGCGACTGTGTAGCTAGCTCGGACGGTAGCTTGCAGTCCGAGCTAGCTAACTCGAAAAAATCGCCTCGAAATGTACAGCTCGAACATATCGGCACAGCTAGTAAGCCGTTGGTAAATTCTGCTGTTGACTGTACGCCCCAAAATAATCGTTCAAAGTTTGTCACGGGTTTATTAACTAATGTGATTTACAAAACTTTACTTACTGTTGTTGCTGAGCCCGCGCGCAGACGATTACGAATTACTTCACGCATGCGCACACCGTTCTTCTTCTTCTTCTTCATGGGGTTTAATGGCGGTTGGCAAAACACTTTAGGTGTGCATTACCGCCACCACTGGTATGGAGTGTGGTTCTTCATGGGATAATTCTATGTGTACGCCTGATTAAACTATATGTATTTCAAATTCTATTAAACAACTTTGTTTTCTTAAAATATCTAATTATAATTTGGATATGTTTACTCTCTAAGTTATGTTGTAGTGCAGCTATTATGTTAAACTTTTCTTTTATCTCTTCAAATTCTCTCTTCATATATTCACGGTCTTGATCATAGTTTTGACATTCCTGTAGAACATGTTGCAATGTTTCATCTTGTCCACAGTGCTCACATTTGCCTGTATTGTGTTTCTTTATTTGAAATAATGAATAATTAAGTCCTGTGTGTTCAAATCTTAGTCTTGTTATTAATCTTTCCTCCTTTCTGCTCCTTCTTCCAGTTCGTGTTTCACCTACTGTCATTTTGATCCCATAAAACCATCTTCCTTTACTTTCTTCATCCCATCTTTTCTGCCATTCTTTCTTCAGTCTTTGTTTAATGATACTTTTTGCCTCTGATATACTTGTTTTTACTGTGAAGTTGATCTGAGTTTGAGTTGCCTT
This sequence comes from Garcialebias charrua, assembly GCA_038048925.1. Lineage (NCBI taxonomy): Eukaryota > Metazoa > Chordata > Actinopteri > Cyprinodontiformes > Rivulidae > Garcialebias > Garcialebias charrua. The sequence goes on from JBBPBX010050334.1 coordinate 8,711, forward strand.
CTTTGCCATCTTATCTAAAAAACCAACAATGACATGTATATTGGATAAGTAGTGGTTAGAAACATCTGCAATGGTCAAGTTTCTTGATGACATTTTCTATGTCAACCGTAGTAGAAAATGTCATCAAGAAACTTGACCATTGCAGATGTTTCTAACCACTACTTATCCAATATACATGTCATTGTTGGTTTTTTTTGTCTGCTTGTTTTGTATATAATGTATATAGAAATCTGTCATATCCTGTTGGTTTTGAACTGTCAACATCTGTTTACTGTGATTGTAGTTTTCTTTATTTTCTTTTTGATAAGTGCAAATGCCTATTGCCAATGTGACGTGTGCTGCTGACCACTTGACCAGGTCACCCTTGTAAAAGAGATCTCGATCTCAATGGGCTCTACCTGGTTAAATAAAGGTGATTGATTGATTGATTGATTGATATCTGCTGTCTCATTTCCTTTTATCCCAATGTGTGCTGGTACCCATAAAAATGTTATTGTTAATCCCATTCTTTGTGTACTAAATAACTAATAACTAAGGAGTGCCAGTGCCAAGGAGTGCGAAGGAGTGCCAAGGTGTGGGAAGATGTGGGAAGATGTGGGAAGGAGTGCGAAGGAGTGCAAAGGTGTGGGAAGGTGTGGGAAGGAGTGCGAAGGATCCCTTTTTTACTATATTTTTTCCCCTTGTCCCAAACGTAGAAAAATATGTTTATAGTAAATGGAGCTTATTTATGTAGCGTTTTCCAGCCCCCTATGAGGGGCCCCAAAGCTCTTTACAATACCAACCATCCACCCATTCATACACACATTCATACACCGGTAGCGGCAGACCCATGCAAGGCGCCATCCAGTCCTACCGGGAGCAACTCGGGGTTAAGTGTCTTGCCCGGGGACACAACGACACATGGGGAACCAGGATTCGAACCTCCAACCTTCCGATTGGGGACGACTGCCATTACCACTACGCCACGGCCGCCCCACGGCCGCTTAATCTGTCCTAACCACATTTATTTTATTAAAATCAATTATATGTTAAATTATATGTTAAAATAAATATGTGAAATGAACCTGCATTATTTGTCTATTTAATATAAACTGCACAGTAGGTATGTTTATGTAGTATTCAGCCTTGGAAAAAAATACAATGTAGAAAATGTTAATGAACTATTGGTTTAAAGAAATTGTATTAGGACAATGGAGTCTGTTCAAAGTTAAACAGAACCTGTATAAAAAATAGAATGATTAATACTTTGAGTGGGCATGCTGATCAAAGAAACAGATTTGTCTTAATTCAAGTTAGTTTGTTATCTTGAAACAAGATTTTTCACATTTTACAAACCTCACGACAACTGCAAATGTTAATGAAATGTCAAAAAAGCTTGTTTCAAATAAGAAATGACTCAAAACAAGATATTTTCAAGACTTTTTGCCTTATCAAGATTTTCAAGATGCATTGTCTCAAAACAAGTTGTTATGTCTTACTTAGAAATATGTTTTTGACTTATATTAAGTGTGATAAGAGGTTTTGACTTGAAATTAGAAAATTTGACTTGGTAAGATTTTACGTTTTTGCAGTGTGGCAGGAACGTCCCAAAAGAGTTGACCGTTTTCATATATTAATGGTTAGCAGCAAAATTGCAACACGGGTTACGTGTTGAAAAACGTAAAGAAAAACAGAAAGATGGATCTCAGTAGTGAGAACGATTTATGAACTCAAATGAATGAAACACTAATATAAAAACCTGGTGTTATACATGGTCCATGTCTAAAAAGAATGGTAAATATTATCAGTACTTTTCAGTACTTTGTGATTTAGTAGATACTGTTGTAAATTCAAAAGTACAGTTTAACTTTGATACCAGCAGAGTACTTTGAGTACTTTCCAGCCCATATTATTATCATCTCTTCTGGTTGCCATGTTGCAAACATATGGAGCTGTTGGTAAATGCTGCTCATTGTGTTGTGAGGAGGGGGATGATGGAGCACTTGTCAACTGTAATTCTCTCAGGTTGTGGCCCTGAGGTCTATGTGACCCCAAAAAACACACAACACCGGCTGAGACGTCAGACTGACGAGCATGGATGAAAATACGAGAGAGAGGAAAAAAAGATGGGAAAATTAAAAATGTGCGCAGACAGGAAAATGAAAACAGGTCTGTGTACAGAGGGAGAGAGAAAGTGTATGGGCAGAGTTATCCTTTAAAACTTAAAAATGACTCCTAATTCAGTGCGGTGGTCTGGTTTTATATGTCGCCATGGTAACAGCAGCACAACAAGATGGGTGGGGTATTCCCAATGCAGACACATGTTCCCCTCAGTTTCTGCCTCTCAAAACAATCTGAGACATTCATGCACCAGAACTCCTTAATGGGAAAGCAGTTCAAGTCCCATCCTGACTGCTGCAACCTCCTTTCCATCAAGCCTCCCTGTCTTGACGTGAGCACATGGGTGTGTTTGGCTACAGGTCCTGTCCATCTCGTGATAGTGGCTCAGCAGGTCATCGTGGCGTTAGTGGAAACTCTGGGCGAGGAAGGAGGGAGGAGGAAGAACACAAGGGAGATGTTTTTCCTCTTGGGATCAAAGGTTACTTCTATCCATGACCACCACTACTCCACGTCAACTGAGTGTGTGGTGGAAGAGATTAACGTTTGTGCCTTTGTGGGGGTGGAAGGTGGGGGGTGGCAGTGTGTATAAGGAGTCACCCCACGCAGAGCGATGTGGAAAACAGCACAGGGGAGAGCAGCCAGTCTATGTGGTGAAGACTGCAGGAAACCTTAAAATCTGAAGAAACTTGGATTTGCCGCAACATTCCTGATCTACAACGAAAAACGATGAATGCTAATAAAAGTAAATCAACCAGACGGAAAGAACAGTTCCCATTTATCTGAACTGAGATGCTGCTGTTTGTCCAAATCAGTCAAAGTGCAATCTCATTGTGACACGAGCACATGATTACTTACAGGAAATTGCGCCCCAAGTGATGTTTAAACCACTTTGGCACTCAAAGAGACGCTCACTGGAAAACACGAGGACTGAGATCCAATTCCATTTAAAAACAAATAAATTTTATGTAAAAAAAACACACACATGCTCAGCCGGGGTACTATTGCATCATTCAACAAGCTCAAGTTGCTAATGAGGCAAGGAAAACAAAAAGCAGAGGTGGCAGGAGACAGAAACCAGGGGGAAGGGGGGTGTCCCTGATAGAACAAAACACACATGACGGTTAGTCACGATCCAAATGCTCTAAAATCAAAAGACCTTCAAGGGTCATCCATGGGCAGAGTCAGGCCACCACATGTTTAAAAGCTTCTGTCCATCACGAAAGAGATAAACAAGAGTTTAGATGGGAGGGGTGTGGGTGGCAGGACCTGGAGTCTAATGTAGCTGTCACCCCAGGAGGTAGAGTAAATCCTGGACAGGTCACCAGTCCATCGCAAGCAAACAACCACACACACTCACCCCAAAGGTCGATCCACTGTTTAACCCAGCAGTCATGATTTTTTGTATTGCAACAAATAAACTTCACACACACCACACACACACATCCGATTCCTAATAATGTCCAGTAACCTGCACGACTGAGTGACTGCTGCAAAGAGTTAAAGAGAAAAAACTGAAGGCTATAGAGAAATTAGTGGCAGCTGCTCCTCTGGTGAGAGGGGACCAGGGCTGAGGGGCCACCCAGTGTGGTACAAAACCTGAGAGCTGACTTGGAACACCAGTACTCTGAAGTGAGCCATGAACAAAACTGATGCTGGGAATCCTTGAGCCTTCAGAAGGTTCTTAAACAAAACCGTTCTGCCAAACGGACGCACAGACCGGTCCACCTTCATGCTGCTTCTGGCCATTCATAAATCACAGACTGAGCGGGTCACGTCTCGCACAGACACGTTTTCACAAGTGAAATAAGTGTCGTAAAATCAAAAGAGGTATGGAGCAGAACTCAATTGGGTTCAAGAGTCTTTATTATCCCTGAGGGACCTTTTTGTTTGTTTCAGTCTGGACAGACGTGTGATGGACGTCTCTGTCGCATGGTTTTAAAAGAAAATGAACAACTCAGTTTTACAATTCTTTTGTGGTTACAAATCTTTCACACTAATGTATTTTTTGCTGTATAAGTCACGTTTTTTTTTTTTTTTTTTCATAATTTGCATGCCCTGTTAGCCTGGCCCTCGCCATTCCTACGCAGCTCCGCTCAATTCTCTGCCCGAAGCGAAGTGAAGGACAAGGGTCTGGTTTTAACCAGGCTAATGCCCTGTGACTTATAGGCCAAAACAACGTATTTATGGATTTTTTTTTTCATATTTATGAACCAATTTTTGGCTGAGATATGACTGTTTTCATTCATTCTCACTCAACATATTGAACACTACCATTTTCAGCCGCTAGATGGCACCCAAATAGTATGGCATGCCGTTGTGTCATGTAATAGGTTAAAGTGGCTATAATGACACAATCAGCTTGCCATAGACTGCCATCTTCGTCCAGCTCGCTTGGCGCAACAGTCAAATCAGCTTCATTTTGCTGCATTGCCCTGGTGAAATGCAGCTAATTTCACCCCTTAAGTGCATTTATTAAGTAAAAGTTCAACTGAGACAAACCTTTGCTATAAAGTCGAGCAAACAAGTAATTGTTTTTAGGTGGTTATCTTGCTAAATTCTGAAGAAATGAGCAGCGACTTGTCCCTCTGTGCGCCGCCTCAGCGTATCGGCTTTTGAAATGCAGCTGATTTGACCGTCAAAGTGCATTTATTAAGCAAAAGTTAGACTGAGACACACCTTTACTATAATTTCAAGCAAACAAAATTTTGTTTTTAAGCGTTAATCTTGTTAAATTCTTGATAAAGTCCTCCCGTGCACGCTCCCGCAGCTGCCATTTGGCAGCCAATCAATTTTTTTGGCACAACACTGGCCCGTATTTCCAGGTTGTCCGCGGTGACGAGTAACAATCACGACGCATCAGTGGTGACGCATAATAGATGCAACGTACTTGTTTTTTTTCCACTTTATCAGACATATCTGGATTGAAGCGATTTATTGTGACATTTACGGCAGAAAATACGGCACAATAAAATGTTGCTATGTGTCTTCATTGATCTTACCTGATTAAATCTAGTTGTTGTTTAATCCTATGACTGGGTGATCACACAGACCAGATGTCACCACCTCAGCAGATTATTAAACCACAAAGCTGACTTCACTTTCTACATGTCAACTATGTCTGCTCTGGTACTCCCCCACCCACCCAAAGGAGCATTGGGGTTGGTTGTTTTATCACCCCTCGCCACTTTGGTCCATTCATAAATCACACAGAGATGGCCAGAAGGCGTTTAAGTCTCAAGGTGTCTTGTAAAAAAAAAAACGGTCTCAACACCCCTTGTTGTAAGAAAAAAACACTCTCACATGAGCATGCATCAGGACTCTCACATCGTTAACCCAAAAGAACCACAGATTTTCAGGACATGTTACATAAATACATAAACTGTACACACAAGAAGACCAGTCATGAGAATCTGCCTTGAGCTGCGTTATTTGCTCACTCTTATAACCTTCTCAGCTCAGCTGAGTTCACAGAGCTCAGGAGTGTCCTTGAAGACAGCTGCAGCCTTCTCACCCAGTGCTCTCCATTAACCCAAACGTATGGTTCATGGGCAGAGATAAGATGACCATGACATCTCTTGGGAGATGGTTTTGATTATGTCTTGAGCTTCTTGTTCTCAGCCACAATAATAAAAACATCCATAACCTTTGACAAAAAATTATCTGGCACCCCCAAACACAGATGTTAACACAGTACAGTTTCAAGATGTCTTCATCCACAAGAAATACAGAAAACACTGTTGTAGCTCTGCCAGGTCTTGGTGTGGTCACAAATATGCCCTTAAAAAGAAAACAAGATATAAAGCAGGTGCATAAAACGTGCCCACTGGATATTAAATGCAAACGCAGCAGAAGAAGAGCCCACATTTGGGTTGTAGGCTGGATTAGAGGTGAGACATAACATCGTTTTCAACAAGTTGTGTTTTGGTTGTCTACACATAAATTAAGAGAAGTGTTTCAGCATGCTGTGGAACTCGTTTTTGAATACAATTAAAACGGTATTTTTCTGCAATCTTCAGGCTAAATCTGTTTCAATGTGGGACTTCCAGCAGAGTTTGCATCTGCTGGAAGTCTCTAGATGACCAGAGTCATCTCCCTCGAGGCTCAGTCCACTCAGAACGGCTGACTGAATGAATCTGAATGTTGTTGTTGGTTTAGTTGAACTTTCTATTTAGTGACATGGGAAAACTGCATTGTATGATTTTACATGATTCTATATTTTATTTAGGCTAATAAACTTTAATTTTATATGTAAAGTGCCCAGAGAATATTGTTGCTGTAACTTTGAGCCTTCATCTTTTACTTGTTTTTATTTTAGGCTAAAAGCATCTGTGAGACACTACTTAATGTGATGTTTCCAAAATCAGCAATTGTTTCATAGTCACAACATTATTAATCTTTTTTTTTCTTACATACTTGAGTAGAATGGTTTTGCAGTAACAACCACTCACAAGAAGAAAAAAAGTTTTGTATTTCAACGTGCAGGTCAGCTGGAGTCATTCTACATTGAGATTTCATGTTCTTCAGAAAACATACATGCAGTGTTGGGCACCAGACTGCCAGGGAGCGCTAATCCGCTGATAGCGGACCTAAACAATTTGTTAGCGCTATAGCGGATTGACTAACTTTTATAATTCATAAGCGGATTTGCGCTATTTTTATTTAAAATGCAGTACCGCTAATAACTAATTATCTATCAGTAAAAACGAAAAAACTTATTTACGGGCTCTTAAATCAACCGGACGACTGCTCACAGACCATATCCTGTCAGCGCCGGATGTGGTCCGTGAAAAAAAGCGGTCCCCGCCCTAAGGGGGGCTAGAGAGAGCGCTCTCTCTATAGCAGTTAGCAGCCAGTGTGTTACTCTGCAGCCTTATTGCTTGTTTTCGAAGAGTCAGACGAAGAGTTTTTAACATGGAGGGTGAACTTATGGATGTTTCTCAGCGGCCTACGCGACGCGTCAGCGCCTCATTTGCCCTGTTCAAAATGGCGACGGCCACAGAAGCAAAGGACTTTACAAGAAAACACGGTAAAAACAATTATTTCTTTGCTGAGAAAAATATATATTTCTTAGCTGACTTTATAGCACAAGGTTTTTCTGAGCTTAACCGTTTCACGAAATGGTCAAATCTGCTGGATTTAAAAAAGTAGTTCGCCATTTGCCCTGCTCAAAATGGCGACCGGCCACAGAAGCAAAGGACTTTACAAGAAAACACGGTAAAAACAATTATTTCTTTGCTGAGAAAAATATATATTTCTAGCTGACTTTATAGCACAAGGGTTTCTGAGCTTAACCGTTTCACGAAATGGTAAAATCTGCTGGATTAAAAAAGTATCGCCATTTGCACGTTAGCGCTTTAGCATTAGCTTCCGCTAGCTTTGCTAAGACATAAGCGCTTTTGAAATTGTGGACCTAAATAAATTAATAAGCGCTTTAGAAATAGCGGAACTAATTTTTGGATTAGCGCTGCCCAGCACTGCATACACGCTTTAACTTTTTAAAAGGCTGCAGGTTTCACCTGAAGGGCCGTCTGTCTACAGACAATAAAACAATAATGAAAGGATTTGAAAGGATCAAATCAAATCTGTCTGCATTTGATGCTTCTATAAAAATGTAAGAAAACTTAACAATGACACGAAGTCACCACTTAGCTTCTGCCTTCCATAAACATTATTTCTTTTTGATGAGTGATTGCGTTTTAGGGAGGAGGACGAGAATTATTTCCTCAATCATGCTTCATTTAGGCACATCACAGTTTGATGTATAACTCCCGAAAGAGACGTAAAGAAATCCGACAGCAAGTTCTGATGAATTTAAGAGAAAAGACACGTGGAACCAATTCAACCTGACCTTCTACGAGTAACAATCTTTGAATCAGGGAAGAGAGAATAAGCCAGCGGTGTGTGTGTGTGTGTGTGTGAGCTGGAGATTTCTAAATGACTGTATCACACCCAGCTCAAGCTTTTCTTGTGTGTCTGCACTCTCTGTCTCTAACATAATCCCACAAGTCCATGTCGACATCCAGTCAGAGGCCTGGTTTTGGTGGCTTTCTGACGAAGCGCTCTGGTAATGGACCTCCACACCCTTAAACCACACCTCAAACGCCTCTGATTTCACTCTGTGGTTTAACTACGCTGAATGATGTCAGTCAATGGTTCAACTACTCAGTAAAAAAGCTTCACATTTTTAAAACACACGAGCTGATTTATTGGAATTATTCTGCAATCAATCAAGTCGTGGACTTCAACATTTGTGAAACTGTAAAAAAAAAACTTTGATTAGGTAATACTTGTTGAATTTCATGTAAAAACATAAAATCCATACCCACAGACAAAAAAAAAAAAACATTCATTCATTCAATGCCTATGTTTAAGAAAATGATTAAGAATAAATTGATGAAAACATACATATAAATTAGTTTATATCAAAGGTACTATATATGGAAAATTGTGATGAGTTATTTATTATGTTATAGTATTTATAGATGATTGTCGTTTGAATTGATTGTTTGAATTAGATTTTGTTTAAAGAAGGGGCAGATGTGATAAGATTTTTTTCTTCTGCTGCTGACTTTCATTTTATGTATTGTTGTTTTTTCTCATGTGGTTTTGTAAATTGTTTTTTTGTGTGTGTTTTAAATCTAAAATGAATAAATAAATTAAAAATTAAAATGTCAGACTGACAGGTAACTCTAAATTGTCCCTAGGCGTGAGTGAGAGAGTGCATGGTGGTTTGTCTTGTTTGTCTCTATGTGTCTCTGTGATGGACTGGAGACCTGACCAGGGTGTCCCCCACCTCTCGTACAGTGACTGCTGGATGTGGGCATCAGTGACCCCTACAACCCAAAAAGGATGGATGGATGGATGGATGGATGGATGGATGGATGGATGGATGGATGGAAAACTGGTTAAATGCACCTGCTAAAGCTGCACTTTCATCCATTGGAGCCAATTAAAATGCTTCGTCACCAAAGCAAAGATTAAAACAAACGTAAAAGAAGAAGCAAGTTTGGATTGAAGAAATGCACGTCAAAAAGGTCCTTGTAAGATGAGGGGAAAATTACAAACAGCTTAACAAAGTAACTTTTCAGAAAACTAAGGAAGGACATTTGTCTGCTTCTAATCCAGGCAGCCTTTAGATCTGAACTCTTTAAGGTAAATCAGTTTCATTGCCACAACAAAAGGAAAATTGCATTTTATATTACCTGATTCATTTTAGACTGGAGACCTGTCAAGGATGGATGGACGGACAAATGAAAAGAGTATCTATAACACTCACTACACTTTTAATGTCTCTTTTGAAATGTGTTTAAAGTGCCTATATAAATGGAAGTTTAGTTTTTATTTCTAACCTATTGTCTCTCTAACAATTATTTCATTCAGTTTGCATTATTTTTTTTTCCATTTATAGATGGCCTCCCTTCTCACCTTATAGCCATCCTCTCACACCGATATGTATTATTTTATTTTTTTATAGAGAGAAAGAAAAGATAGAAAGTAAGACAACAAAACAACAAGTATCCACAAAAAGAGCACAAGGCAAACACACCCAACCTCCCTCCGCAATCCTGCAAAGCACATGACAGAACACAGCAACGAAACATACATGCGTAAAGACTAATAATCTTCATGACATTGCAGTAGATTTCTATAAATAAACATACCCATACCTACAACAAATATATATACAGTATATATACGGTAGTCCCCGATTTACGAGCGCTCTGATCTGCGAGGTTCCAGACTTACGAGCTGCGAATTTTTGGAAAAAACGAAAAAAATACTGAGTTTTCATGTGTTTTTTCACTACAGTTAGTTAGTTAAGCATATAAACACACGTTTCCGATCATTTTTATGCACTCAAAAGTAGTTTTTAGATGAAAATAGAGTGTTTTTAGTCGCGCTAGCGAAAACCGTTCCAATTTACGAGCGGATTTCCGGATTTACGAGAGAAATGGCGGCCGTTCCAAATTACGAGATTTCCGGTTTACGAGCGCCTCGTTGTAACGGATCTCGCTCGTAAATCGGGGACTACCTGTATATATATATATATATATATATATATATATATATATATATATATATATATATATATATATATATATATATATATATATATATACATATATATATACGTATATATATATACTGTATATATATATATGCATTCATATCACATATCCATCTACATATCTGCATATGATATCTACATATACATCCCTGCATCCATTTTAAGGTAAATCAGTTTCATTGCCACAACAAAAGGAAAATTGCATTTTATATTACCTGATTCATTTTAGACTGGAGACTTGTCAAGGATGGATGACGGACAAATGAAAAGAGTATCTATAACACTCACTACACTTTTAATGTCTCTTTTGAAATGTGTTTAAAGTGCCAATATATAAATGGAAGTTTATTTTTTATTTCTAACCTATTGTCTCTCTAACAATTATTTCATTCAGTTTGCATTAATTTTCTTTGTAATATTTTGTGTCATGTAGATACACCAATATTTAACGGCTCTGTCAGTTTTGTTTTACACATTTACAAACTCCATCCGTTTCATATACAAATGGTTACCAAAGGAGGGGTTAAGATAACGGTTACTCAGAGCAAATTTCTGCTTTCTCAGACTTTTCAACAACGTGTCTGAACATTACATTACATAGTGGTAGTACCTTGTTTCTTCTGCATGGGGCTTTTGTTTTTGGGTATCTTGTCCGAACATCTGTACTGCATGAGAGGCTGGCGAGGATCTTACCTGATTACCCAATAGTTCTTCTTCAATTTGAGCTCAAGTCAAAAGAACTGAGTCACATCTGCACCAGGATACTGTACTGTCAGCAACCTCTCTACGAAACAGGCATAGCAACGTGAACATTGTTTGGCTGAGAAAGATGCAAAAGATGAGCCCTTCTTTAAATTGCCTCGAGCTGTTCACAAATGTACCAATAAAATCAGCCAAATCCCACATTTACGGTATCGTCCACCGTCATGGGTGCATTAAGGAACCACAGGAGGTATGAAGTAGACCCCACCAGCTTTGACATAAAATATTTGATCCAAGACGTGTCTCAGATACCACCCTCAAGCTATTCTAAATCTGATCAGTCCCACAGGCTGTCTTCGCCAGATCCCATCCTCAAACTGTGATGCAAAGACAAACTGACAGTTTTGGCTCTGTGACTGCCTCCCCTTGAAGAAAAATGACATGAATCACAAGGACAGAACAGTAGAGCTGTATTTTGATACCTCGCCAATAATAAAGTATAAATCATTGACAAAAAAAAGGTTAAACTTTGCCTTTTTTTTTTTTCGTTTTATGCATATATTTTAGTTGTTTAACTATTGAATGCAAGGGCAGCTATAATAATAATAATGATAATAATAATACCTTTTATTTATAACGCACTCAACAAATTTATTCTGTTCCTTGGTTTTTGTGAGTTTATATATGTGAGTTTATACAGATATTAATTTATTTATAACGCATTCAACAAATCTCAAAGTGCTACAATGAACAATAAATAAAATCAAGATTAAAATCAACCATAAATGCAACTAAGTGGAGGAACAACCAAGAGGACAGTGCCTCACAGATGATCGCATAAAAATGAAAAAATAAAAAAATAAACTTGGCTGCTAAGCCACCACATGAAGCAGAGAGTGGTGAAGGCTGCACAGAAGATGTTGGAGTCAGTCTCCCCACCATCACAGACATCTACACCTCCAGATGCAGGAAGAGGGCCACATGCATCGTGAAGGACCCCACTCACCCAGCACCCAGCACACACACTTTTACCATGCTCCCCTCAGGCAGGAGGTTGCAGAGCATTAAGTGTAGAACCATTATGGTGTGTTCACACAGTGCAGCGTTTTGACCTCCAAGCTTCCAGCTTCCATGTAAAGTCAATGGTGGACGCACCTAGGCACCTCCTGGCGTCTGGCGTCAGGTCGCGTGCGTGTTGCGCGTTCTGAGGAGCGTTTTTCCGTGTACGTGAACCGGCGTCGGCTTCCAAGTTCCGCTTCAGCTGAGCTGAAGTTTTCGCGGTTCAAACGTTCAAACGCCGCTCAAATCTACCTGATTGGTTGGTGTGTCAACCAATCAGGGAGAGTCGGGGTGGAGCTATGTGACGCGGAACGAGGGGACGGTTGTGCGCATGCGCAACTGTGTGACGCATTGTTTGTTGGACTGAAGCGCGAAGTTGTGTACAATGGAGGACAAACTAATCGTTGCTGTGTGTAACCGTCCAGTCCTTTACAACCAGTCAGATGTCCTCTACAGAGACAGAAATAAAAAGGTTGTTGCCTGGCGTAGTGTCAGTGATGAACTCAATACACCGGGTAAGTTTAACGTTTAACGTTCACAATTAACGTTATTAACGTTTAACGTTCTTCTTCTCTGCTAGCCGATTTGATTTTGATTTGATGTTTAGGGGCAGATATAATAAGATTTCATCTTCTTTCTGCTCCCTTCATTTTATCCTACTTGTATTCTTGTATCTGATGAAACTGTCTTGTACTGTATTGTTCTTTTAAAATGAATGAATAAACATCAATAAAAGAACAATACAAGACAGTTTCATCAGATACAAGAATACAAGTAGGATAAAATGAAGGGAGCAGAAAGAAGATGAAATCTTGAAATCTTATTATATCTTATTATTATTATTATATATATATATATATATATATATATATATATATATATATATATATATATATATTATTATATCTGCCCCTTATTTCACAGTTTGTTCAAACAATCATAACCTTCAAACTACATCACAAATTGGATAAAAAAAAATGATTTCAGCTATCACAAAGTATAGCCAACACATTTAACGTTTTTCAATGCCTTTGTTTAGTGGAAACATGCAAGAAGAGGTGGAAGAGTCTCCGGGACACCTATGCGAAGGAGGTGAAGAAGGATCAACACAGAAACCGGAGTGGTGCAGCCGCTGACAGCGCTCCTAAATGGAAATACATGGCGGTCATGGCCTTCATGAAGCCATTCGTCACGCCACGTCCAACCAGTGGCAACATGCCGGACAGGACAGATGTGGAGAGCACGGAGGACCAGGCCGCTGTTCACGAGACACAAGACCAAGAGGAGGCTGAAGACGATTCAGCAGCATTCGAGGCCTCGTCCATTCTTGGTAAGTTGTGACTCACAGACATACTGCAATGTTGTTATAAATATTAAAGTTAAATAAATGGTTTATTTGTTATTTGATTCACAGAAACTATTGACGCAGGTGTGTTGGAGCTGTCGCAAACCGTATCTCCAGTGACAACTCCTGCTCCAGCGAGAACGTCTTCTCCTGTCACATCATCCACCACGTCTGTGATGCCAGCACCTTCGTCTGCCCCAGGTGTGACTCTCATCGTGCTTTTTGTGTAGATTTAGTGTCAAAAAACCACAGACACAAATACACACACAACTGATCCAGTGGTGGCAAAATCTCCCCCACTTCAAAACACACCCACACACACAGAACATATGTAAACTCATAAGAACAATTAATTGAAAGCTCATCTAACATTCAACACATGTACTGTGTTCTTTACAGGATCAGCGCGGAAGAGACCCCGTAGGGAGCAGGGACCCATGCAGCGCAATGACTTTGAGCGTAATGTGCTAGACTTTTTGAATAAAAGAAGTGACATGGCTGCAACATTGCCCCCCCCACCACCTCCCCTCGATGCAGTAGATCATTTTCTGTTGTCGTTGGGTGGTCCCCTTAAACGTATGCCCGCATTACAGCGTGAGAGACTTCAATATAAAATCCACACCATGGTTTATGAGGAGTCCACTGGCGACAGAGTGGGTCCAGTGACGTCCGAGGAAGTCTAAATACAGTACACACACACACACACATATAAATATATATAAATATATATATATAAATATATATATATAAATATATATACATATATATAAATATATATATATATATATATATATATATATACATATATATAAATATATATATATAACATATATATAAATATATATATATATATATATAATATATATATATATATAAATATATATATATATATATATATATATATATATATATATAAATATATATACATATACTATATAAATATATAAATATATATATAAATATATATATATATAATACACACTTTGTACATACATATACACTTTGTATATATGTATATATTATTAGTTTTTTTTAGATAGCAATGTGTTTTCTACTTTTAAATAACTGTGTTTTGTTTATTTTAGATAGCAATGTGTTTTCTACTTTTAAATGTGTTTTCTACCTGTAAATAAATCTGTAAAATGTTGGTTTTAGTCTGCTATTCATTTTTTTGGTCCTTAGTTAATACTACATGTTGGCACAAAAGTTTCCCCAAATAACAAATACAGTACTAGTTCAGTACGACTTCAGATAATCGTTTTCTTACTTACTTAATAAAAAGTAATAATTAGAGATTATATAATGAAATGTAAGTTATATAAGGTATCACCATAAACCGAAAACAGTTGCGTTTCTGTATGAATACTTAAAACTAACTAAAACTAACCGAAAGACAGAACAGAAATTTATCACACAATTTTCATCTGTAATTTTTAATGCAATTATACACATTCAACAAATGAAAATGTGGATACGACAGTGTTCACAATGAACGGCGTGTACTTGGTCATATAAAGAACTAAATTAAACAAAAGTAATAAGTATAACAAAAAACAGAATGACTTGGCTCTGCAGGTGATTTGGTAGAACTTAACAGAGCCGTTGCAGGTCAGTGGGGGTGATGACTACTCTGTTTGTTGACATGCCACTGCTCCTTCTTCTGAGAAGTATGCCATGAATGCCCCTCTGGTGGCCATTGCCTCGCTTGACGCACAGTTTGCTCCCATTCTCTGGACACCAGGAAGGGGTTCTTCTGTTCCACGGTGTGCTGGTATGGTGTTGTCAACCCGCATTAAATTGTGGAGAACACAAGTGGCTTTGACACACTTCTCCACAACCTCAGGGGAGATTTCAAGGTCACGCCGAAACATACGCCACTGACAAGACCAGATCCCAAATGCGTCCTCAACCACCAAACGTGCACGTGACAGCCGATAGTTGAAAACACGTTGCTCTCTGGTCAGTTCCCCACGTCCTGGGAAGGGCCGCATTAAATTTCTGCGCAGCGGGAACGCTTCATCTGCCACGATGACGTGGGGCTGGGGTCCTCTGTCCCCACCGCCAGGGAGGTGCTGGTCCGGTGGCAGATTGAGTGTGCCGTCACGCAGAGCCTGACCAAAGATGGAGTTGGCCAAGATCCCGCCGTCACTGGTTCTTCCATACCCCCAACATCTATGATACGGAACCTGTATTTTGCATCTACCACGGCTAGAAGAACCAATGAGTGTGAACCTTTATAATTAAAAAACATTGAGCCTGAATTGCGAGGTGCTTTCAGCCTGATATGCTTTCCATCCAAAGCACCGCAGCACAGAGGGAAGTTCCATATGTCCTCAAACTCCTTCGAAATGGACCTCCAATCATCCACTGTAGGTACAGCCATGAAGTCCTCCACTAGACAGTCCCAGATTGCTGTGGCCACATCAGGAACAATGGTGGCGACAGTGGAAATTCCCACACGAAAGCTGTTTGCTATGGTCCTGTAGGAGTCCCCAGTAGCAAAAAACCTGCATAGAGAAAGAGTAATTACAATTATTACAGAAATTACATTACATTAAACGTACTACATCTGTAATGCACATAATAGAACCTACACACGCACACACCTCTATATGTATACACATTAGGATGTGTGGCAAACATCACTCAGATAGACACAATACTGTATGTATGTGCTTATGTACACACTCTTCTATAAAGAATGATATGTATTTCAATACAGGTATATATATATATATCTCTATATGTATACACATTAGGATGTGTGGCAAACATCACTCAGATAGACACAATACTGTATGTATGTGCTTATGTACACACTCTTCTATAAAGAATGATATGTATTTCAATACAGGTGTATATATATATATATATATAATAATAATAATTTTATTTAAAAGCGCCTTTCATGACACCCAAGGACACTTAACTGTCTCTGTGACAGACACAGAGACAGACAGATAGACCGACACACACACAGACAGACATTGGCTCTTTTTATCTGTTGTCCAAAATAGAAAAGATGAATATATATATATA
>JBBPBX010050335.1:0-15225 GCA_038048925.1 Garcialebias charrua
GGTTTTAATGACAGTGGAGGCGTTACAGCACTCTCTGACTGAGCTACAGCTAATACAGATCATTTTGAACTCTATCAAAGTTTCTTGTAGAAATGTTGTGTCGCTCACCGACCAGTTTTGCTTCCTCGACATGCTAATATTATTAGCATTAGCCAGGCGGAACTATGTGAGGTAGACATAGCTTGCACATGCACAGTCAGGTCAGTTTTCCACAATTGGAAAAAAAAATGAACAGATCAAGAGTTTACATGCACAACGTTTGGATTATGAATTGGCATGAACAACACCCGTCTCATTCTGATTACAAATTATTTCGGATCGAGCTGAATCAACAACAAAAAAATTCAGAATGAGGCATTTAATCTGATTACTTATGTCCATGTGAACATAGTTATTATTGCTGTGTTTCAAGCCAACCTCCCGTTGGAATCTCAGAAGCAGGCTTGCAAAATCAATCATAATGTATAACAATCAAAGGTTTAAGGCCAGATGACCAACTTGCTACTCACAGAAACAGCCTGAGGACACCAAGTCCAAAACGGTTCAACAAAGGTTTGTAGGCTCAATTATTCAAGTACAGTAGAAGATTTATGAAGTCTTCTGGATGGAAGACGAAATGTTTCTCCCTTAAAGAAACTGGTCCAGATGACATGATTCAACCTTTTTTTGTTGTTATCTACCTGGATGATTGAGCCTACAGGCCTCACAGACATACATTGAAAGTTGCTTCAGAGCCTGATAAAGATCTGCCTCCCATTCTGCTTTTGGAAATTCTAGGAACCGCAAGTAAACCTGCAGTCTGACAGCAAAGTGCTCTGTTAGGAAAATATGGAACAGTAAGATTTGTAATATAAGATGGAGCTAGGTTGTTGAGGGCTTTGTAGGTTAAAAATAAGACCAATTCGACAGGGAGCCAATGGAGAGAAGCTAAAACTGGAGAAATATGTTCTCTCCTACCAACTCATTAAAGGGGACCACAGATGCAAAATTCACTTTTTAATGTTTTTTTAACTCTACTTTGGGTATTTACTTCTTTAAAAAACAGTCCTAGGGCCAAATAAATGCACCCAGTGGTATATTTACTCTAAGTAGATTTATTTTTCAGGGATATAAATGTCTCGTTTTCAAATCCTCGCGCTTGTGATGTCACAAGCGCCAGGACAACCCACCCCAAACCTGAGTCCAGCCCCTCACCTAGCAACCCCTGGTTAGGCTCAACCCACTTCAGTATAAAAGACGTGACGGTTGTTTTTCCTGATTTCATCTCATCTTTTGTTTAAATGTTCTTAATTTCATGTGTACAGCACTTTGTTGCAGCTGTGGTTGTTTTAAATGGCTTTATAAATAAAGTATAATTGTTATTTTTACGTTTTAGTTCAATTTTTAGCGTATTAGCGATCGCTCCCAACGAGCAGCCGGCAGACGTAAAACGAGCAGACCGCCGGCGAAGGGACCATCTGCGGGCGGGAGCTGCTGGGAACTGCTGGCTTTTGAGGACCGTGGGTCCGGTCAGAGGTTGCCTCATACGGATAAATTAACTGGAAACACTCGGTGAACTTTGTGTATGTGTCTGGACTGGAGCAGCGATCGCTCCCAAAGCGCCGCATGCAACGAGCGGAGCTAAGCGGGCGGTGTGCCGGAGGAGGAAGAGCTATCATTAGCCTCGGATTCGGGTGGGCTAATGCTAAAAGGAGCAGCTAATGGCGGCGCGCGCAGACGGCTTTCGGTAAGTTATCTTAAGCTAGCACTAACAGTAAGTCAAATGAGTAATAAAAAAGAGCTAATTTTAAAACAACAACAGATTAGAGATACTGGCTGTTACAGAGGGCGGAGTTAATGTAAACAGATTTTTGAAGGGCGTGGCCTTCAGAGCTCATTATCATAAACAGCCTGTTCAGAACGGAAATGAGAAAAGGCAGAACTAAAAAGGGGATATTTTATTATCTAAGAATTATTTTGTGCATTAAATTGAATGAACATGGTCTGGATAGCCCACAGACATACCATAAAAATTTATAAAACCAATATGTGGTCTCCTTTAAACCTCTGGCAGCAGCATTTTGAATTAACTGAAGAATTTTTAAATAATTTTTTGAACACCCAGATAAACCATTGCAATAGTCCAGCCTAGATGGTACAAACGTATGAACCAGTTTTTCTGCATTGTTTTTAGACAAGATGTTTCTAATTTTAGTGATATTAAGCAGGTGGAAGAAGGTCTAGTAAAAAAAATTATGTGGGGTATAAAAGACCAGTGGTCACAGGAGCACTCAGGTCTGTGGCTAAAAAACTGGGTGAACAGCTTCAACGGGTCCCAGAAACACCTCAAAGATCTCTGTCCAGAGAAGCTGCTAAGAAACTGAAATAAGCCTCAAGCTCCCCGACCTCTGGGCAGAACTGCTCATCTGAAAAAATATTGTAAGCTGTGTATGTGTGCGTTTTATCTATCTATCTTCGTTTAACGTCCATTTTCCCAATTACGGGGTGGGACGTCACTTCTTTGTCGCCAAGTTTTTGATGACAGATTAGGCGGTCAGTTGCGTTCAGTTCATTGAGGTTCAACGCTTTCAGATCTTGTTGAATCGTTTGCGTCCAGGTCTTTTTCGGACTGCCTTTAGGATGGCGGGTGCCAGGTACTTCAAGGTTTTCAATAGCAAGTATAGCACTGTTTTCACTTCGTTTAACATGACCGAACCACCGCAAACGGTGTCGCCGGCATGCGTCCTTAATCGCACATTAGCCAGCTCAACGCAGGATTTCGGTCGATTGGATGTGATCTTTAAGACAAATGCTTTGCATCCATCGGAGCATTTTCATGTCGGTTCGGTGAAGTTGCTGTTCGAGTTTTGTTGTCATTGGCCATGTTTCTGCGCCATACAACAGCACGGGACGTATCACTGAGCCATAGAGTCTTGAACGTAGGAGTAGTGGGATGTCACGCCGCATCAGTACAGAAGCGAATAGATGCCATTTATTCCACGCCACATGTATACGTGCCCGAACAGCAGCTTCAGCTCTTCCAATACAGTTCAACACATCCCCTAGATATTGAAACGACTTGACTGTTTCGACACCAACTGCTCCAATTGTATTGTTGCGTTGTACTTGTTGTCGTAGATTGATGCAAGTAGGACTAACGAAGTTGGTCGCTTTCGACAATGGACCACTTATTTTTGAACGTATGTGACACTACTGTTGGCACTGTTGACACATGATTGAATTGCTGCCCACACCAGCTTTGCAAACTGAACAGGGCCAACGGCCAGTGGTGTGGATTTGACAGATTCGCCAGTGTTCATCACTTTTGTTTTGTCAATGTTGATTTTGAACCCATGGTCGGCGAGTCGAGCGTTCCATTCTTCAAACATTCGTGGCACGGTCTGTTCTGATGTGGCTGTTAGAATGATATTGTCTGCGTACATCAGATTCCAAATGTCGCCAGTGCGTATCGACTTTGTGATTTCTTCCATTACTGTGATAAATAACAGTGGGCTGAGTATCGAGCCTTGGTGAACGCCGACGCCAATGTCGAATGCATCCGTATTCCAAACCGTTGTGCTGATGAATGTCTTGGCATTTGTGTATGTTGCCATGACTAGACAAACAAGATATTCGGGAACGTTTTGTCGACGTAGACTCCACCTGATTGCTTCACGGGGAACTCAATCGAAAGCTTTTTCAAGGTCCACAAAAACGTGCGATAATTGTTGATATTTTGTCAGATTTGTGTGCGTTTTAATGAATATTAACAATAATGAAGCAGGTTTTTAAACAGTAATTTAAGGAATGACAATAAATCAATGGCATTTCCAAAAACTGAATTGGTAAAGCAAAACTGAAAATACTATTTTTTTCCTTTGCCAGATTTAAAGCTCCTCTTCATTCATGTATCTATAGCTTTCTATTACTGGTCATTCATGCTTCTCCAGCTCCATCCTTCATCCTGCCCTCAAGTACCTCTATCTTGTTATACCCCAATGTCATTGCCTCCATTCAGTCGATTCTCCCCTGTGGTCTCATGGGAATGTTGCCTGTGCTTACTGCACCTTATCTGACTTTTTTTCATTACTGTGTTCAAGCAAACAGGTCGAGCAACACCACGAGCTACAAGTTTACCCTGCCTCCAGCTGGCAGTAGGACTAATAACACAGAATGACGTGCAGCCCAAACCCTTCAGCCACAGTGGTTTACTTCCAGCAGTGAGGTAAATAAGAAAAGGTTTGTGATATCTACTAAGCCTGGATCATAAATTAAGTCACTGGGCAGAAACAGCCCTAACGGTCCAAAAAGGTGTGAGCAAAGTAAACAGGTTGTTTCCCAAAGCAGGAAAGCAACATTTTATCTCCTGTTGCAGAGTAAACAAGGAGAACTGGAAATACCCTCTGTCCATCAATCTGTTGTTGGGAGCATAACTCAAAAAAAATATGCAATATGGCGACTTCTTTTGTGAGCGGCTGAATCTAGGTGTATAAAAGATAGTTGTCAAAAATTAGGTTGCCACGTCAAAATCAAAGATGGCCACCACTAAGTATACTTAATCTGGCCACCCCAATCATTTGAGGAAACTATAGTTTTTACATTACTTAAAAGTAAATTTCACCTCAAATTATTGGGTCAAAAAAGGGTACAGTACTGAATTCCAATTCGGCGTGTGGATTAATCTTGGAGTAAGGTCGCAGTAAAAATCGGGTTGCCACATCAAAATCCAAGATGAACACCTCCATGTATGTATATGTAAACTGGCCACCCCATCTTTTGAGGAAACTATGCTTTCTATTGTTATATTGCTTAAAATAGTTCCTTCAAATGATTTGGGGTAGCTAGTAGGGTAGCCGAAGATTAATCTATGGTGGCCAAGATCACCAATAGCCACCCACTAGCCCCGTCTTTGCCTTGGCACCAACACTTATGGTTCACTTGCAAATGGCCTTTTAGATTAAGAAAACACTTGTTTTTTAATCTCAGGTTTTGGTGTAACCATGTGTGTCTGACCACAGAAGATCTTAAAGCCTGGTTTATACTTCTTGTTGCACGTCTTTTACCCCCCGTTGAGTGCCCAGCGATGACGTAATTGCGTGTGTGTCACTGACTGCATTTGAGTGTTTATACTTTGAAAAGACTGGGGGATACATTATACAGTAGTGATCCCTCCCTCTTCCCTCCCACTGCATACGTCACACGCACTCCCACCGGACCACCTCGGCGAGTTTCTCTTCACAACTATCCATGTCAAAGGAAAAACAAAAACCGGCTTCTGGAAAGCCATTTTCGCACTGCACAACCCTCCCCTGAATGAAATTCAGCTCGCGCTGAAAGGCGGAAATGCTCTGATGGGTGCGCGCTTCGTGTTATTATTTACCTTCTGAAATAAGCTGATTTGTGATCAGTTGTTAACAAAAATTTAACTCAGAAACACTAATATATATATATTCAGCTAACACATATTTTTTTGGCGTTTCTGTAGTTATATTTTAATGAAATTCAGCTCGCGCTGAAAGGCGCAAACAAAGAATGCCCACAAACTTTGAACCAATCACACACTCCGAGTCGCATCGTCCGCGTCTCGGAGTTCTGACTGGGGGCCATGTACAAGACAAGCTGTCACCGGGGGATCGCAGCGGGAGTGCAGACGGAAGTTGCACAACTTTTTTCACTCAACGGGAGGTAAAAGACGTATAAACCAGCCTTTAGAAACCATGACGTGACTGCCTTCTTTCTTTCTTTATGTCCTCTATTGCACTGTATGCTGGAAACAACAAACACTATGAAGCCACTTTAGCTGGTGTTTGTCTTAATGCTGGCTGGTTTTGTTTTCATCCAGTTTTGTATGAACCTTGAATGACTGAGAGGAAACAGGCATTTTCAAAGAAAGAATAAACACTTTGAGTCATGGCCAAAATATTTTACCCATTATGTGATGATAATGTTGAGGTCATCAGAAAACCTTTTTGGCACATTTGTGTTTTTCTCACTTGCAAGCCTGACAATTACATGAAAATACAATTTTCAACAACTGACTAAAACACACACACATACACACACATCCAGAGATTTAAATTCAGAGCCAAATGTATAAACTCTCCAGTGGTTTTCATTATAATCTTCTATCTTCTTCAGAGGCTGAGAAATAAAAATTTAAGTAAACATGCATAGTTCTTTCTGCATCCGTTCTGTTCTTTTAAAAATCCACAGGTGCTAAAAGACTGAGTCTAAACGATGCCATTGTTTAGGAATTTCCACTTTCAGGTCAATGCCTACGTGTAAATTTCTGACTGGAAAAAAAAAGTGGATATCTTATTTGTCTTGAGGCGCTCCATTTCTACTGAAAACAAATTATTTTACAGAATGTAAGCATTAAAATCAACCGTTCAGTGTGACGAGGGCCTTTTATGTTGAGATTCTACACACTCTGCGTTTCATTGGGTTGGGCGTACTCCCTTTAAGAACGCAATTAAAACGAGCTTGGAGATAAACAGTGAGCGTTCGAGTCCTGCTGAAGAAAAAAACCTGGAAACTGTTTAGTATTAGAGTCATGTGAGGAATAAAGCTCAGACATCACTGCAAGCTCAACTCATCGCCACACCTCACTCTGGTATCAGACTGAATATTTGGCAGTGACAGTGAGTAGCAAACAAAAGAGAAGACATCTATCAAGGAAACTTTTTTTTTTATGCCGATAAAACAGCTTAGATCATGTTGCCTTAAAAAGTGTTTCGTTCTGCTTTTGAGCACTATTTGTGGCAAAATATAAAGCAATGTATTTCTGGACAAAATATTCTGGTTCACCCTGAGTCCTGACAATAATCACTGTATCACACATTTACTTTTAGGACCATTTGCATTCTATCTATGGGTTAATATTGCAGCAACTTTAGAATGTGAAATATTGAAGAAAAAAAGGAAAATATCAGAGGCTCTTCACAGCACAGTTACCATGTAAAATTTTACTGATCAAAACTGTCCCACTAGAAAAATAAAAACACTGAGAAACATCTTCTATCTAAAACAAATAATATAGCAGCTCAACTTTAATTTGTAATATTTGCATTAAGCATTACCAATGTATGCAACACACCTGGGTTACTCCATGTCATCTAAACAACCTCTTTTCAATGATGTTTAACTCCTTTCTCCTTTTTGTAAATGTTTTGATATAATATTAAATAAAACCAATCAGATATTTGTCTTTTTATTGTCACAGTTTTTAATGATGTTGACATTTTAGACACTAAGGATTACTCTGCTGCACTTTACTTAGACATGTCCAAAGCCTTTGATATGGTAGAGTGTGAGATATTGGCTTCTCAGATCACACTGTTGGTTCTCAAACTCTCTCTCAGGTCGGAGGCAATGTGTTCGACATAACAGTACTTCATCTAGCTACCTAACGGTCACCAGTGGTGTGCCACCAGGCTCAGTTTTAGGTCCCACACTTTTTTTTAAATTTACTGTATATAAATAATGTAAGTCAAAACATTCATGATACATCCTTGCACCTCTATGCCGACGACACTGTTGTTTATTGCCGAGCTAACACAGTTGCCAAGGTTTTCCAGCTTCTACAGTCTGCATTTGACATCATTCAGTCAGACTTATTCCATCTCAAACCGGTGCTAAATGCTGGCAAAACCAAAGGGCTGTTGTTTTCCAACAGAAAGTCGGGGCCAGCAGCTCTTCCTCCTATCACATCCATGCATGGTGTTCCTATTGAGTTTGTAGATTCTTACAAATACTTGGACATTTTGGTCGATGTACATTTCTCTTTTAAACCACATATTGAAAACCTGAAAAATAAACTGAAATTAAAACTGGGTTTCTTTTTCAGAAATAGATCTTGCGTTCCTCTGAATGCCAGAAAACGTCTTGTAACCGCTACCTTCCTACCAGCCATCGACTATGGTGAAATTATTTGCATGAATGTCCCTGCCAACTCCTTGCAGATGTTGGATGCTGTCTACTACACTAAGATTCATAACTGGTTGGAACTACTGTACCCATCACTGCACCCTGTACTCCTTGGTCAGTTGGTCATCATTATCTACACGAAGGCGCTCACACTGGTTCATTTTCAGTTATAAATCCCTCCTTGGTCTGCTACCTTCTTATATCTCCTCCCACAAGTGACGCCATCAGTGCAGTTGCAACATCTGCTCTCAGGACATTATTACCTGCATTGTTCTCTCAGTGCAGACTGAACTTGGCAAAAAGGCCTTTTCCTACTCTGCTCTCACAACCTGGAACATCTTGCAACAGGGAGTGATGTTGTCCACCTTGATTTCTTTGAGAGGTTTCAAACATTTTATAATGTCAATGGAAAAATTAAGGCAGATATGCATTTCATATTGTTTTACGGCACCCTGATTCATTGTTTTATACATTACACTTATTTTAACTGCATTTTTACTATAGTTTATTGTTCTCATTGTTTACTGTTATTGTTGTCTGTACTTTTTGTTCTGTGGAACAGATCCCACTTGTAAATGAGTCCTCATGGCTCAAGAAGACTAGCCTGTATAAATAAAGGTTGAATGGAAAAGAAATGCTACGTAGGTTACCTTTGAAACCAGGTTCAAGTCCAGAATTAGCAAGGACTGACCTAAACTTATAGCCACAAAAATATATTTTCCACAAATACCAAAAGCCTATTACTAACTAAATATTCATTGTATATTACTACCATTAAACACTCTTTTTGTGTTTTACAGCAGTCATAAAATTAATTTTGCATGTTTGTAAATAGCTAAAAATCCATTAAAAATATGTTGCGCTGTGCTGATTTGTTGTGGAACATTTGAGAATGTACAGAAATAAAAGATGAGTCCAATGAAGAGCCTTTAACCCAGTGTCCAGAGGACTTTCATATGTAGAATCTCAAATATTAGAAAACTACAACTCCTGATCCTCATCAAAGTATGTTTTTCTAATGTCTACCACTGGTTTCCATCAAAAACCAGATTAACCATAATGCCAGTTATATATGTCTATGTCTGTGGCTATGTTTAAGGGTGTGTTTGTTTGTTTGTTTGTTTGTTTGTTTGTTTGTTTGTTTGCATGTCAGTGGGTGGGGGACTACATACAATGGTTGATTTGTTCTGCCTCAGAATAAATAGTTTTAAATTTTGTGCTCTTCTGTGCAACATCAGAGTTTTAATCCAACAAACTCAAAGACATATGTGATATTGTTGATCTGATTTACAAAATAAACTCTAAAGAACAACTGTTACACACAAAAATGCAATGTGCCAAAAAGTATTCTTAACTAGAAGCAAGAAGCAAAGGGGGAAATTTTCCTGCAGCACATAATGAGGGGCCCTTGAGCAAGGAACCAAACTACCAAACTGTCATTGAGGAATCAGGGCTCAGCTCTAGGGAGTGATGTGAGATTAACTGTGTGGACGCCAGGCAGGACTGGACAGGAGGGGATTAAAGAAAAAAATCTGTCATAATTACCTGAACAAAGTTCAAAGCACAAAGTTTCCCTAAAGAGTGTCCACTCACAAAAGTAAGGCCACAAAAAAAGATTCAAGTGTGCATACATGCTTTTTTTTTGACAAGATGGTTGTAGTGGATCTTACAGGGCAGCTGTGGATCAGAGAGAGAGTTAGGGTGTTTGATTCCTGGCAGTATACAGTCATATATCAAAATGTCCCAGGGCAAGACACTGAACTCTCATTGCCTCCAATGGTTTCCCCATCCATGTCTAAATGTGATCTAAGACTGATTACTCTAGAGAGTGATTTATTCAGATTAGTTTTGGAGAGATAGCAGAGTGCTGTGTGATGGTGTGTGGACGAGTAAATGAGGGCACAGATTGTGTTGTAAGGCACTTTCAGTAGCCTGATTGACTAGAAAGGCACTATATAAGTACATTCTATATTCTGTTGATAAAACTAAAACAAAATTTAGCCAAATATATGGTAAATGGTATATGGACTGTACTTCTGTAGCACCTTTCTATCTTGTCACGATACTCAAAAGTGCTCAAAATGATACTCAAATGCACAATCTGTGCCCTCATTTATCCATTCATAAGGCGTTCTACCATATCTACACAAAGACAAATTAGTGCTTTATCACATTCATACACTGATGGGACACACATCAGAGGCAATGAGAGGTTCAGTGTCTTTCCCAGGGACACTTCTGCATGTGACTGCAGGTGGAATCGAACCCCCAACTCTCCCATTGGAGGACGACTGCTCTAACCACGCAGCCACAGTGTAAAAATAAAATTATTAATTGAAATTGGGAAAAATTCATTTTGATAGGAGACTCCGTTTGCTCATTCTTGAACACATGAGGCTGAACGGTGGCTCAGTTGGTGGAGGTGTTGCCTTTCAGAACAAAAGACATGCATGTTAGGCTGAGTCCCCAAGTATGAGTGAGAGAATGAATAGTTGTTTGTCTCATTATGTCTGTGTGATCCTGTGATGGATTTGCAACCTATCCAGGTTGTATTAATGTCGGACATGGGCACCAGTGACCCCCACAACCCGGAAAGGAAAAAACGGGAAAAGGGATGGGTGGATGTTTAAATGAGGTCCTTTTACACACTGGCTCAGTGTGTTGACGAACCCTTGGTCTCAATCTAATCCGTGTATAGAAATAAACACATATGGGAGTTAATGCTCCACTCTACTGGATTAGCACTAGATCTTACCCGGTCTTGTGGTGTACATGACCTTGTAGCCATCAACAACTCCTTCTTTCGGTTTATTCCACGCAACATCCAGCTTGTTCGGACCAACAACTTTTGCACGAAGTCGCCGTGGCATTGTTGCTAGAAAGACAATAAACGAAAATTCAGCTGCATTGAAGTAATAATTAGTTTGAACCATTTTTTTAATACCTGAATATTGCAAACATTGGAAACATAATTTTAAATAAAACTTCCCATGCACCATTCTTTTAACCACTTTTGGTTAATACTGGGGGAAAAATACCACTGTCAATAATGGATGACATTTATAACAATAGATGGAGTTCAACTTTGTTGGAGTTTAGCTTTTATTTTTACAAATCGCCTAAAGCATCATGGCACAGCAGGCTATTTTAGAAGCTGTGATCCGTTATTGCTTAAACGCAGCATCACTAAAGAGTTAGGTAAGATTGAACTCCTTCCAGAGTTATGGTGCCATACAGGCAGTCACTCCATTAGTGTTGTACACATTTAGAAAATACGGTGGCCATAAGGTGTAAATGAACAACATTTGAAAAAACAGAATTACTTTTGAAAAAACTGAATTATATTAAGCCAAAGCAGAAGTGGCCGAAATCACATTTGAAAAAAACAAACAAACAATGGAATAACATCAGGAAAAAATGGAATTATATTAAGCCAAACCAGAAGTGGCCAAAGCAGAAGTGGCCAAAATCACATTTGAAAAACAAAAACAAACAAAACAAAAAAAAAACGGAATAACATTTGGAAAAAATTGAATTATATTAAACCTAACCGGAAGAGGTGTTTTTTTTTCTTTCTTTTTTTAACAACATAAAACAGAACAACATAACAGTGTACAGTGCACACACAATGAAGGTACAGTTAGCAGGCTAGCACACACAACAGAGGAACGGTTAGCAGGCTAGCCTTTAGCCTGTATAAATGGAGAGATAGGTTTTGTTTAAGCTCTAACCCCAACCCTAATCCTGTCAAGTTTTTCCAGCACCATATCTCTTCTTTAAGCTTTAACAAAACATATCTCTCCATTTCTACAGGCTAAAAGCTAGCCTGCTAACTGTACCTCCATGTATGCGCTAGCCTGCTAACTGTACCTCTGTTGTATGTACTAGCCTGCTAACTGTACCTCTGTTGTGTGTGTACTGTATAATGTTCTGTTATCCTGTTTAATGTTGTTAATAAAAATAACAAAACACAACTTCCGGTGTGGCTTAATGCAATTTTGTTTTGTTTGTTTTTTCCTTCAAATGCAATTCCGTTTTTTTTTCCTCAAATGTGATTCCGGCCACTTCCGCTTTGGCCACTTCCGCTTTGGCATAATGTACAGTAATTCTCTTTTCATTTTTTTTTTTTTTCAAATATAATTCTGTTTTTTCAAATGTTCATTTACACCTTTTACATCTTAGGGCCACTGTAAGAAAAAGAAATAAATAACAAATAAAATGGACATATTGTATCTCATCCAAGTGGAGGATACACATCAGTGAAATTAGCTTGCACAGATGTCACATTAAAAAGCCCAAAAGTCCCATTCTCCTCCTTTCTCTTGTCTCTCCTACTATTGATGAGGCTGAATTGTGCTGGTCTCGGTGGGATATGACCGGTCTTAGCTGTGTTCCTCTAACCGTCTGCATCAAAGCGACACTTGTGCCTCTCATCCTGATTAGCTATTGGCCCTTTTCTCTGCCAGCTTACCTCATACTTCTACACTCTATAGCCTTTTCTAGTATTCATTCATGTCTTCAAGCAGATACACTCTTACCATGAACGTTTCCTCATCAGACCCCGTGTCATTCTCCCTAGATGACTGATCCCTCCTTGTCTCTGATCATTTCGGGGATTTTTTTTATTTTATTTTTTCCGTGTCTGTTTGCTTTGAAATCAGGCAAGGAGCAGACAATGAAAAGGAGTGAATGTGACTTTTTTTTTTTCAACTGTTAGGAGAAAAAAGAACAAAGGGTACCAAGGGGAAAGGCGCTGGAATGGCAGAGCTATTCCTCTCCTGTTCTCAGCAGGAATATCTAGACGAACATCACAGAGTGACTCGATCCAATGAGCCACACAAAACCCCAAACACTTTACAATGGCCTCCACCTGTGTAGAGACCTACAGTAAAGTCAACAGCGCTGTGTGAATGCCATTAAATAGTAACATTTCGCTGAGCTTCCACACAGTGTTGTTGAGTTTTAATAAATAAAAAAATTGCAGGTTAAAACAATGGGAGAAGGCTATTGTAAAGGAAAACAAAAGAACCACATTTCCAGGTCAACAACCACCCTATCATTTCCACACCGGCAGAGCCAAACCCCACACACTAAGTATGTATCTAGATACATAACACACAGTTTACTTGAAATGACTAAAAAGGAAAAGGGAAAAAACAAAAAAGCCCAGGGTGAAAAATATAAATATGAAACCCACAAACGTGTTTCTTTGTTTGTGTCTTCATCATGAGGTGAACAATCTACTGCTGCCAACTTCTTTAAATACCTACACTTTGATTGATGCCGTGTGTAGCTCTGATGCTCTTGAGCTAAATGCACAAATAGGTTTTTAAGAATGGTTCACCCAAAACAATAAAGTGAGAATGGAAATATGGTATATTTTTGGAAAATATTTTGTATCTGTCTGAAACAGAATATACATTTTAATAATATGCAGCATGAAAACCTACAGTAAAGTCAACAGAAATTTGGAAAACGATGTAAAAAAAAAAGTAAAGTCTATTCCTATATTTAAAAAAATGATTAAAACTAATTTGTTGAAAAAAATATATATAACTTTTACTTAATATGAAATGTACTAGAAATGTGAATGCATGATGAGTTCTTTATTTTGTTATACTATTTAAAGATCATCATTGTTTTGAATTCATTATTTGAACAGATTTGGTTTTTTTTAAGGGAGATATGATGATTTTTTTCTTCTTCTGCAACCTTTCATTTTAGATTTTTTTTTCTTTCTTTTCTTTCTTGTGAATTGTAATTTCTCTTTCTTGCATTAAATCTGAAATAAATAAATAAATAAATAAATAAATAAAATAATATGCTACTTGTCCTGATGCATGCTCAATAATACAGGTAGAAAAATCTAACAAAGTTAAGTCAGGTCATCTGGATGGACTCTTCTTGTTGAAACGTTCCATCTTTCATCCAAAGGACTTAGTCAGTCCAAAGAGACACAACAAACTCAGTCCCATAAGCAGTACATTCACATACAAGGGATAATGAGTTTGATGGTGATAAGATGTTTTTTTTGGAGTCCGCCATCGATGGACTCCTCCATCGACTCCTCTCAGGCAGCTATGGCCATGACCTGATTTAACTTTGTTGGATTTTTTTACTTGAATTATTGAACATGAACTTTGATGTTTTGAATCACTTTGGCCATGGCTGCTTCAGAGTAGTCGACGGGGGAGAGGGTGAACTCCAGAAACCATCTTATCACCATCAACTCATTGGCCCACTATGCAAATGTGCGGCTTATGGGACTGAGTTTGTTGTGGCTCCTTGGACTGATGAAGTCCTTTAGATGAAAGACAAAATGTTTCTACACAAATAAACTGTCCAGAGGACCTGACTTAACTTTGCTGGATTTTTTACCTGGATTATTGAGAATGAACTTTTGTATTTTATCCAAAAGACTTCATCAATCTGAGGGGCTGCAATAAAATAATTCTAATAATAGCATTTTCTCCTAGTGGATCAACCAGTTTGCTGGTGAAACTATCTGTTCACATGATAATAAATATGTACTATGTGTTGTCATCATTGTACAGTATTCCCATGCAATGGTGAAATTGGCTCTCTGCATTTAACACATCCACCACCAGGTGGAGCAGTGGGCAAATATTGAAAGCGCCTGGGGAGCAATTGGGGATAGGGTGTCATGCTCAGAGACACCACGAGATGTGCACTGACTGGGGATCAAACCCGGGACTTTGGGGTCCAAGGTTGGCTTACCCCATCTCGGCGACCATCAACCTAATGACCAATCGTTAGTGCCCTGATGGCCGCCTACTAACCACAGAGGGCTGAGTGATACTAGCAATAACAGCATTGTAAGATGGGGACAGTTGGACATGGAGACCTCTGCCCATCTCACCCTCTACACGTCCATCATTAAACAGAGGTGGAGGCCTCTGTGTCCAACTGTCCCCCTCTTACAATGCTGTTATTGCTAGTATCACACAACCCTCTGTGAATAGCAAGCGGCCATTAAGGCACTAACGATCGATCGTTAGGCTGATGGTCCTTTATCAAGTGAACAGCTAGTTCTGACTGTCAGCAGCAAACTGGTTGATCCACCATGAGAAGGTGCTATTTATAAGACAGAGTTTATTACAGCCCCTCAGACTGAATAAATCTTTTGGATAAAAGACGAAACGTTTCAAGAAGAAGAATCCGTCCAGAGGACCTGACTTAACTTTTTTAGAACGTGCTAACTGGTTAAACCTTAAACAGATCCTCCTAAATGAAAACCCACAGAGTCGTATTAATCTTTAGATGATGAGCTGATCTGAAGAATTTAAAGTTTATCTAGTT
>JBBPBX010050336.1:0-17500 GCA_038048925.1 Garcialebias charrua
GCAGAAGGGTTCATGGTAATTTTGTTACCATTCATCTCATAGCAGAGATGTATATTAGCCACAACATAAGTAAGGTTGAGAGTAACTCTTGTTTCCATGATGACCTAAAATATAGATAAAACATGTTTACCACATTTTTAAATAAACATTACATACAGACTAAGCATTGATGTAAATTTTCTGAAAACACTCACAAGTCATCAGTTCATGAATGTTGTTGGTTGCTTTGAGCCACACAACTGTCTGCATGCAAACCTTTATTTCCTACTTCATGCCTATCGTTGTCCAATAATAATTAGGTACTGTATCCCTACAGAGTGCAGTTTACCCAATGATGCAATGTGTGTGTGTTTGTGTGTGTGTGTTTGTTTCTGTCAATCCCACTTTTACAAGACAAAATTAAGACCAATTTGTTAGTACTCCTTTAAAATATGAATTAGAAATCAACTTCTAAAATGACTTGAAATTGACAATATTTTTGTCATATCCTGTTTATTTCATACAGACAGGGATAGTGCATTAATATATTTATATTTGGGTTGTAAAAAACTTTTCCCTCAAAATTGTCATACATGTGAAAAAGATTGCTACCAACTTAGCCTGGTTTAAACCAGACCCTTGTCCTTCACTTCGCTTTGGACTAGGGTCTGGCATCTCTGCCATAGACAACGATTTCTCCTGGAGATTTTTGAATGGACCAATCAGAGAACAGGAGGCAGAGTTTTGTTAGTTTAGCCTGGCGAGGTCCAGGCTATCAGATAAATTGCTCAGAAACCACTCGGTGGATATTTTTTCTGCCACCAGTGTGTAATTATATGTCTTTAATTTACTGACTGTTGGCCTAGATGAAACATTTGAGATAAAATTCGATTTTTTATCATTTATTTTCGTAGCGCACCCGAGGCTGTTTGGAAAATATCAAACCGAAACTATTTAATATCCAGCAGATTTGACCATTTCGTGAATTGATTTAGGAACTGTTAAGCTCAGGAACACTTCTGATATAACGTCAGCTATGAAATATATTTTTTCTCAGCAGAGAAATAATAGTTTTTTACCTTGTTTTGATGAAAATTCGTTCGTGGCGGCAGCCATTTTGAATGACGACGTCAGTCGACATCGTTCAAAACTCCGCCTTCTGCTCTCTGATTGCTCAGGAACACTTCTGATATAACGTCAGCTATGAAATATATTTTTTCTCAGCAGAGAAATAATAGTTTTTTACAAGAAAGTTCATTCTCAATAGTCCAGGTATCAAATCCGCTCATTCTCAATCAGTTCATCTGGACAGTTTCTTTTTAGTAGAAACGTTTCACCCTCACTCCAGAGGGCTTCGTCAGTCAGAGTAGTCCAAAGCAAACTGAAGCTACCCCACCAAGTAAACAACTTAAGTGGACCAACCAGTTTGCTGTAGCCAAGATGGTTTCTGGGGGCTTGTCCCTCGTCGACTCCTCCCAGGCAGGCAGACATGTCCAAAGTGGTTCAAGACAAGAAAGTTCATTCTCAATAGTCCAGGTATCAAATCCGCTCATTCTCAATCAGTTCATCTGGACAGTTTCTTTTTAGTAGAAACGTTTCACCCTCACTCCAGAGGGCTTCGTCAGTCAGAGTAGTTCAAAGCAAACTGAAGCTACCCCACCAAGGGGTAGCTTCAATAGTTTTTTACCTTGTTTTATTGAAAATTCCTT
The DNA here is from genome assembly GCA_038048925.1 of Garcialebias charrua. Lineage (NCBI taxonomy): Eukaryota > Metazoa > Chordata > Actinopteri > Cyprinodontiformes > Rivulidae > Garcialebias > Garcialebias charrua. Next base: position 1,689 of record JBBPBX010050336.1, read on the forward strand.
CGTGGCGGCAGCCATTTTGAATGACGACGTCAGTCGACGTCGTTCAAAACTCCGCCTTCTGTTCTCTGATTGGTCCGGTCAAAAATCTACCGGAGATATCCTTGTCTATGGGACAAGTCCCAGACCCAGCAGTGAAGGGAAATGAGAATTGAGCGGAGCTGCGTAGGAATGGCGAGGGCCAGGCTACTACCAACTAAAAACGTCTGTACTTTTGCATGCTATGGTTGGTTTAGATTGTCAGTGTTTCCTCAAATAGAAATGACCATGTGCATGTATCTGTGTCAAGCATAGACCTTTAAATAGACATAGACATTATATGCCAATGATGCTGAAGGTGCTGCATCTATTTAATTATTTGGGTGCTGAGTAGGTGTTATAAAAATATTTGCTGTTTTATTTTCTTTATGCTTGAATGTGCATGTATGTTGCAGTGACGTGCGGTGAGGTTCATGGCTGGTGAGGCACTGTGCAGTTTTTTTTCATATGTATAATAAAAAACAGACAAAAAATGTTCTCCACGTTTTGGCTTCTGTCTGCCATAGCTTTTTCAGCGCTTTGGATACTTTGGATAGCATTATTTTCTTCTTTTATAATACATGAATCCTATAGAGTAGTTTATTCACCATTTGATTGGCAGCAGTTAACGGGTTGTGTTTAAAATGTCATATCAGCAATCTTTACACATACAAACTGTAGCACACAAAAAAGCACATTTAATTTGGAGAAAAAATTATTTTAGTCTTACCTTTACTTATAAATTAAATTAAACCATAACAAAATCTATTTTTATTTTACAGAAAAGAGCTGTGAGAATTATTACAAGAAAGCCTTAATGGTGCAGTCTGCAGTTTCTGTAGTGCATTCTGTAAGTTTTCTAAAAATATATTTTTAACGTATTTCTTCACTCTGTCACTATCTCCTGACAGACTGATGTTAGACAAAGTAATCTCTGAAAAAAACTATAGTCCCCTTGCTTCTCCAGGTGTAAATAAGCATTTCTAAAAAGCCACAGTGACCCGCCGTTAACCAGCCAATAAAAACAGAGTTTTTAACCAGCCAATAAAAACAGAGCTTCTCACGCTCCTAACCCACGCCCCCCGTCCCAGCCCCCGCGGCCGCGCAGGTTCTCGTTCAAAGTATTGCAAAGCGATGCAAAACTGTTTTGTATGTGACACAAATGTATTAAATTCCCCTTCTTCATCCCTGATCTGGACTTTTCTTTTGTTTTTTTGCCAAAAGTCAAGTGATCGCTTCCTCCTCCACTGATCCATGACTGAAATTATGAGGAAATGGATGAATTTGTCATGAGCGAATTAAACTCGGGTTCAACGTGGCTCTGCGAGGCTCAGCAGATTTCATGGTGTTCTGGTGTGCTGGACCAGTGCTCCATGTTTTTATTTTATTTTTTAGAACGTTTTATTAACATATAATCACAGAACTTTGCAGCTGTTGAGACAGGACATGTAGTGGAGGCGAAGCATTCAGAAACTGCAGCTAGAGCAAGAGGGAGCAGAGCCATATATGGCTCTGAGTGGGGAGGGACCTAGCCTGGTTAAAACCAGACCCTTGTCTTTCACTTCGCTTCAGACAAGGGTCTGGACTTTCTCCATTGACAACCAATTCTTGCTGGAGGCGTGGCCTCTGCTGATGGCTGCTCCCCCGTGGTCTGCTGAACTTGACTTCAGCTCCGCCTCCTGCTGAATTTTCTCTCGCTCCGTTGAATATTCTGTGTTTATATGTTAATAAAACATCCTAATAAAATAAAATAAAACCATGGATCGCTGGTCCAACACACCAGAAGACCAGAGGTGTCAAGTAACGAAGTATAAATACTTCGTTACTTTACTTAAGTACAAATTTTAGTTATCTATACTTTAGTAAAGTAATTATTTTTCAGCCTACTTTATACTTCTACTTCTTACATTTTCACGCAATTACTGGTACTTTCTACTCCTTACTTTTTAAAAATAGCCTCGTTACTTTTCTTTCATTTTGCCGTTTTTTTTTTTTTGTAGAATATAGATATTCACGCAGGACTTTCCAAAAATTGAACATAATATCCGCTTCAGCAGCCGTCGTCACTCACCAGTGTTGCCAGATTGGGCGGTTCACCGCGATTTTCCTTCTGACTTTTGCGGGTAAAGAGTGCTTTGGGTGGGTGGGACTCTATCTGGCAACACCGGTCACACCGGTGTTTACGTGTGTCTTTACATCCGGGGCAGCGTCGGCAGCGCTGGGACCCTCCATCAATGTAGAGGCGTCTGCGGGACTGTAATCAGTAGTTGGGGCGTCTTCTATAGCAACTTCATCCGGCGAAGCCATGCTGTCCGTGACACTGACTGGCTAGGGGCTCTGCTAGCGCTAGCATTAGCGTCTCGCGAGATAACGTTACCTCTCAACGAGAGATATCGCGGGAGTTTAATATCGCGAGATCTCGTGCAACGAGATCTCGTTACATGCCTAATGAGGTAAGCTGAAAGATTTTTTTTTTTTTATCAGTTGATTACTGACTTCTAGTGACCTAGTACAGTAACATACTAATGTTGTATAATAAATATAAACGTGAAAGACAACAAAACCAGGAGAACCCTTGACCAATTTGTTCTGCACCGGGCAACACCAGAGGCAGATATGGTTTGTAAAAATAAATAAAAAACACTGCCATCAGTTCTGTCCAGAAGTGGTTTGACTTCTCAGAGGAAAACTGGCTCTTTCACCTTCAGCCCCTCTCTCTGGCATCTGGAAAAATATCCTTTGAGGAAGTGGAGAAGATCACTGAGTCTTCACCTGGTTGGCAGGTAAAAATTCAATAATTTCCAGTGTAGTGGTGAACCATGTTTAATTATTGATAGTTATAAACAAAAGTGTACAATTGACACGTACAAATAAATACATAATTGTGAATTTACTTTACACTATGCAAACATACAACCTTGTCCATCTTTAAAAAAACACAGTTCATATAGGTAAATTAATAAATACATTTCAAAATGTAGTTTAAATACAATGCTAAATTATAAATATAAACAATACACGTTTTTCCATTTATTTATCACTACATAACCTAGGCTATGTGTCACTAATGAACTTTAAAGGGGACCACACATGCAAAATTCACTTTTTAATGTTTTTTTACTAAACTTTGGGTATTTACTTCATAAAAAAACAGTCCTTGTGCCAAAAAAATGCACCCAGTGGTTTATTTACTCTAAGTAGATTTATTTATTTTTGATAAATACACCAGGATTCACACTTCCTGCATTTATTGACGTCACAAGCCGCCAGCCAATCAGATCAAACCTGAGTCCAGCCCCTCACCTAGCAACCCCTGGTTAGGCTCAACCCACTTCTGTATTAAACACATGACTGTTGTTTTTCATGATTTCATCTCATCTTTTGTTTATATGTTCTTAATTTCATGTGTACAGCACTTTGTTGCAGCTGTGTTTTTTTAAATGGCTTTATAAATAAAGTATAATTGTTATTTTTATGTTTTAGTTCAATTTTTAGTGTATTTGCGATCGCTGCCAACGCGCAGCCGGCAAAAATTAAACGAGCGGACCACAGGCGGAAGGACCGGGTTCGACGGGACCCTCTTCCGGCGCGATGGAGCGGAGCTTCAACTGTACAGCCTTGCAGCAGCCTCGCAGCAGGCTCGCAGCAAGAGGACCTTCTCCTTACAGATTAATTTACGGGAGACACTTGGTGAACTTTGTGTTGTCTTCACTGGAACAGCGATAACTCCCAAAATCTCATCGCGTGCAACGAGCGGAGCTGGCGAAAACCGGAAGAGGAACAAGCTAACATTAGCTTCGGATTCGGGTGGTCTAATGCTAAAAGGAGCAGCAAACTGCGGCGCGCTCAGACGGGTTTCGGTAAGTTATCTTAAGCTAACACTAACAGTAAGTCAAATGAGTAATAAAAAAAGAGCTAATTTTAAAACAACAACACATTACAGATACTGGCTGTTACAGAGGGCGTGAACAGATCGTTGAAGGGCGTGGACTTCAAGAAACCGGTCGTTCAAAACGAAAGTTAAAAATGGCAGAATTAAAAAGGGTATAATTGATTATCTAATAATTATTTTGTGCATTAAATTGAAGGAATAGGGTCTGGATATCCCACAGAAATACCATAAAAATTTAAAAAATACATCTGAGGTCCCCTTTAACACCTTTTGGCAGGCTAAACATGTCTATGGATGAGCTGTATGAGGAATGTGTGACTGCAAACAGCCTGATAGACCACCTCACCACCTCACCACCTCACCTCAGGAGAAAGAAAGGTGGCAGTCCCAGGGAACAGCAGAGAAGTGGATGCAAGTTCTTCAGGCAGCTGACCTCTCCAACATCCAGCTGTTGTATCCTTTGTCCTCAGCATCCCATCTTCCACTGGGTTTGTGGAAAGGATTTTCTCTTTCATGAAAAGTAAGTGGACTGATGTGCGAAACAAATGTTCTACTGAACTAATTAGAAGTGAGCTCATTGTCAGTCTAAATTATGAAATGTCTTGCTCAGAGTTTTACTCTTTGGCACTGAAAAACAGAGCACTCCTTGCTGCAGCACGATCTCAGCAGAAAAACAAATGGAAAAAATAGGTTGACTCCATAATGTAACGTTCCACTGTTTTAGTTTACAAGTTTTTTATTTTTACTACAAGTGGAAAGCCATGGCCTTTGAGGCACAATGTGTTTATGTTTACAGATTTACTACAAACTTTATTTGCACGTTGCACTAAATGCACTATTACAGAATGTTCGTATTGATTTTTTGTTATTTAATACTGTTTTAAGTTATTAAGCAGGACAGAGGTCTGTTTAAGAAAGATACATAATTTTCAAAAGATATGTTTGTTTCTGGCAATTCTATTTGCACTAAAAATAAATGGTTAATTGTGTAATAATTTGTTTATACATATTTTTATAATTCAAAAACACGTATCCAAATGAATTCAGGTTGATTTCAAAGTGAGGAGGGGCAGGCAGGGTTTTTGTGTGTGTGTGTGGGGGGGGGGTTAAATGGGGTGACCAGCCCTGCCGAGAGGTGTCCCTTATTTATTTATCAAGGAGTTGGCAACCCTATTTTCAATGGGCATATATGCAGTTAAGACAGGTAGCTTAGTGCACCCCTAGTTTTTCAACATTAACAATATAATATAATCTAGTCTAAAAAAATGATTTTTGTGGGGGAGGTGGGGTTGTATACAATAGTATGTGTGGTGCAGCCTAAGCATTTGTCTTTGTTGTTGCTTTTTCTTACGCTACTTTTACTTTTATACTTTTAAGTAGTTTTGAAACCAGTACTTTTTTACTTTTACTTGAGTAAAAAGCTAGAGTTGATACTTCTACTTCTACAGAAGTAATTTTAAATCCCAGTATCTATACTTCTACTTGAGTAATGAATGTGAATACTTTTGACACCACTGCAGAAGACCAGGAAATCTGATGGGACTCGGGCAGCAACTTAAAACCCGAGTTTAAATCTCTCGTGACAACCTGAGGCATTTCCTTGTTCATTTAACTCAGCGGAGGGAGAGGAGGATGAGGAGGAGGAGGAGGGAGCGAGCGATAACTTGACTTTTGGCAAAAAAACAAAAGAAAACTCCAGATAAGGGATTAAGAAGGGGAAATTAATACATTTGTGTCACATATAAAACAGTCCTGCATCGCTTTGAATGAGAACATGCGGCTGCTCGTTGGCTGCGCGCTCCCCCGTGGTCTTCTGAACTTGACTTCAGCTCCGCCTCCTGCTGAATTTTCTCTCGCTCCGTTGCATATTGTGTTTATATGTTAATAAAACGTCCTAATAAAATAAAATAAAACCATGGATCGCTGGTCCAACACACCAGAAGACCAGGAAATCTGATGGGACTCGGGCAGCAACGTAAAACCTGACTTTAATTCTCTCGTGACAACCTGAGGCATTTCCTTGTTCATTTCACTCAGCGGAGGGTGAGGAGGAGAAGGAGGAGGGAGGAGGGAGCGATTACTTGACTTTTGGGGAAAAAAAACAAAAGAAAACTCCAGATAAGGGATTAAGAAGGGGAAATTAATAAATTTGTGTCACATATAAAACAGTCCTGCATCGCTTTGCATCGCTTTGAATGAGAACATGCGAATGCTCGCTGGCTGCGCTGGGACAGGTGGGGGCGTGGGTTAGGGGCCAAAAACTCCGCCCCTTCTGTTCTCTGATTGGTCCGGTCAAAAATCTACAGGAGAAATCGTTGTCTATGGGAGAAGTCCCAGACTGAGCAGTGAAGGGAAATGAGAATTGAGCGGAGCTGTGCAGGAAGGCGAGGGCCAGGCTAGGAGGGACCAGAATGCTTTGCCTGTTGAAAATTTTCCTAAGTGCTACGTTCTACAAAAACTGCAGACTGCACCTTTAATGTCATCTATCTAATATTGTGTTGTTGAGTGTTTAGCAGTAGTGTATTTGAATATGTTGACTGTCCCTTTAAGAGATACAGCCCAAGCTATGTGTCATGTGACTTCAACCAAGAAGTTGGGTTGAGAGTCAGAATTCAAGGGTTATCCATGTGTTCAGTCAAGCCAGTGCCATCTGCATACATCTTTGCTCTAAATGTAGCATCGTGGGTATGTTATGTTTAATATATCATTACAGATCATTATTTTCACAGAATTTCTTGTTTGTTAAGTTTTGCTTCAAGTATTTTGAACGTTTATTGCAAGGTCACAATACTACCGTTAATTTGTTATCAGACCAAGCTACTGCAATAAATAAGTCAGTTCATGCTCATATATATATTGAAAAATCATTATATATCATCAGCTTTAAGTCAAGATTGTGTAAAACGGTAAAAGTTAAGAACAAGAAGCTAATTCATGTGGAACATTTCATTTATTTGCATTAACCATATATGTACATGTTAAAAAGGCTGAATAAGTGAAATATATTTTTTGTGTGTTTTAGTTTCACACTTCCTTCATGTCAATAAACCTGTGGACAAGAAAACAACTTTCCTCAGAGTCGTGATATTGGGGAAGAGTTTAACTGACTGTCTAGTTGCATTTGCCTCATGTGACGAGGGCAGTACAGTGAAACCACGGCTTCTCAACGAGCTAGACATCGCAGTGCAAGCTGGAAGATCTGAATACATATCGTCACAGCCTGAACAATCATTAGAACATTCACCTCTCTAAAATCATTATAAGAAAACAAGTAATGATGACAGAGGAAGCAGCAACATGGGAGACACGATCTCAAGCCTCATGTTCTTCAGTTCGATCAAGAACATCGATTACAGAGTCAGCTGCTGCTAAAGCAAGAGCAAAAGCTGAAGCAGCAAAAGCACGCCTCGCTTTTGCTGAAGAGGAGGCTAATTTAAAACTTCAAAAGGCCAAATTGGAAGCATCAATGGAAATTCTCAGCATCAAAAAGGAAACAGCTGCAGCTGTTGCTGAAGCTGAAGCACTTGAAACAGCTGCAGATTTGAGAAAAACTCCATCCATTAATCAGCTTAACAGGGAAATACCTCCCTTAGAAGCCATTAAACGAACTAAAGACTATGTTTTCAACCAAGGTCAACAGTTGGATGTAGAACATCAACAAGTCTCTCTTCCTTCTAAGTCACAGCTGGATACTGATGCTTCATCCATGCACCTTAAGCCAGATGCTAAGCCGTTCATCCCAAATCAAGATAATTCTGCATCTCAGTCCTTTTGCCAGACTCCTCAGCAGCCTCATGTTCACCAGCAACTCACTCATGAGAAAAACACAGTCCGGTTTGAGCACGACCATTTTACTCGAATGCAACCCTCCATGCCACAAGTGGACAGCAGTGGTCATCCCCCTCATTCATCATATTCAAATCCTAAATTCAATGATTCAAACATGAATGACTTTGTACGTTATCTGGCTCGACGGGAACTTGTATCTACAGGTTTACTCAAGTTTAATGATAAACCTCAGAACTATAGAGCTTGGAAACGATCATTTCAGTCTGCCATCCACGATTTAAGTCTGACATCTAATGAAGAGATGGACCTTCTGCTTAAGTGGCTAGGCAAAGATTCGGCTGAACATGTGGAGCAAATTAGAGCAATTCACATAAACCGTCCAGATGCAGGACTAACCATGATTTGGAACCGGCTTGACCAAACGTATGGCTCTGCTGAAATTATAGAAGATGCTCTCTTCAAACGTATTGAGATGTTTCCCAAAATAACAAATCAAGACTATTTCAAGTTAATTAAGTTGAGCGATCTACTGAGCGAACTCCTGGCAGCCAAGGATGAAGGAGACTTACCGGGCCTTACCTTTCTTGACACTTCAAGAGGTATCAATCCGATCCTGCGAAAGCTCCCCTTTAACCTACAGGAAAAATGGGCATCAGTAGGTTCAGCATACAAGCAAAGACATCATGTTTCATATCCACCATTTGGTTACTTCGTGGAATTCATCAGTCAAGAAGCAAGCGTTCGGAACGACCCAAGTTTCAACCTCAACACTCAAGAGGAGATTGGTCCAAAGGCTGAGAGGACAACTTGGAAGTCAAACAAACACAAAGAGGTTTCTACACACAAAACTGAGGTTATCGCAAAAATGATGTCAAAAACAAATGAGCCCTTTTCAAAATCTGATGATTGCAATAAAGTGTGTCTTCTACATAAAAAGCCACATCCTCTACGCAAATGTCGAGCATTTAGGGAGAAGTCCATTGAAGATCGTAAGAGCTTCTTGAAGGAGAATCACGTTTGCTTTAAATGTTGTTCCTCCACATTGCATGTAGCAAAAAACTGCACAGCCATAATCCAGTGCTCTGAATGCAACAGCGAAAGGCATCCCACAGTGCTTCACCCTGGGCCAGCACCTTGGGCAGCAGAGGTAGAGCCTCCATCGGTGCACGGCGGGGAGGATGAACTCGCCTTTCAATCGCAGGTCAACACTCAGTGCACACAAGTTTGTGGAGGGGATCTTGCTGAGAGATCATGCTCTAAAATATGTCTTGTAAAGGTTTATCCATCTGGGTCTAGAGACAAGGCTAAGAGAGTTTATGCCATCTTAGACGAGCAAAGCAACCGATCACTAGTTACTTCAAGGTTCTTTGAAGTTTTCAGTGACACAAGTTCAAGTTCTCCTTACACTTTGAGAACATGCGCTGGAGTGAAACAAGTATCAGGTAGAAGAGCTACAGGCTACGAAGTAGAATCTCTGGATGGAGTTGTTCGCCTCCCATTACCAAGTCTCATAGAGTGTAATGATATCCCGAACAACAGAGACGAGATTCCAACTCCCGATGTAGCACTCTACCATCCTCATCTGAAATCACTAGCACATCTGATCCCAGAGGTTGATCCAAATGCCCCAATCATGCTCCTTCTGGGCCGTGACATGCTCCGTGTTCACAAAGTCCGCAAACAGGTGAACGGCACACACAACATGCCTTACGCACAAAAGTTGGACTTGGGATGGGTGATAGTCGGCAATGTATGCCTGGGCAACGTGCACAAACCACCAACAGTTTGTACTTTCTTCACCACTGCTTCTGATATTGGACGTCCAACACTCTTCCAACCATGTCCAAACGTGTTTCACATTAAGGAAAGATATAACGGATTCCCAGTCAATGAACACCTTCCAGCATGTTTAGAGGAGTCACCTATTTGTGAGGCTGACCACCTAGGATGCTCTGTGTTTCAGAGAACCAAAAATGACAACCAAGTAGCACCTTCCATTCAGGATAGGAACTTCTTACGTTTCCTTTGGTTTGAAGACAATGACCTCTCCAAAGATATTGTTGATTATCGTATGAAGGTCCACGTCTTCGGCAATAGCCCATCTCCTGCAGTGGCTATCAATGATGATGGGCTGAAGTCTCTACCTACAACTGAGGCCACCATCAGCTTGCTCAAAAGAACACAGGACGTACTCAGTAAGTCAAATCTGAGACTGCACAAGATCGCTGCAAACAGCAAGGAGGTCATGGAAGCTTTCTCACCATCTGATCGGGCAAATGATTTGAAGGAGCTAGACCTTGATGTTGATCAGCTTCCAATGCAACGCAGTCTTGGACTCGGTTGGAAACTCCAGACAGACTGTTTCCACTTCAGTGTCTCAAAGGAGGTAAAGCCATACACCCGACGTGGCGTCTTATCTACAATCAACAGTCTTTACGATCCTCTTGGTTTTGCAGCACCAATCACTATCCAGATGAAAGACAAACTTACCCACGAAGTCCTGACAACTTTCATGTCAGAGGTTTCAGCGATCGTCAATGCTAGACCTCTGGTTCCTGTGACAATTGACCCAGATGATTCATTCATCTTGACGCCTGCTGCTTTACTCACTCAGAAGGTAAACACGGTTCCAGCACCTGCAGGAGAGTTTGGAGCTTCAGACCTTTACAAGCATAAGTGGCGCCAGGTCCAACATTTGTCTAATACCTTCTGGGATCGATGGAGAAAACCGTTTCTTCCAACACTGCAGCCACGCAGAAAGTGGCTGGTGACTCATCCAAACATCAAACCAGGAAGTGTTGTACTCCTCAAGAACATTCAGCTGCCAAGAAACGAATGGCCTCTTGGACTTGTGACACAGACTTTCCCGAGCAAAGATGACAAAGTCAGAAAAGTTGAGGTGAAGATCTGTAACACAGGAGGTTCTTCAGTCTTCCTTATGCCTCGTACCCACTGCCCCCTTTGTCGAGCGGCCGAAGCGGCCGGATAACACCGGTTTACATTCAAAGTCTATGGAGGAGACGCGTGGAGTCACGGCGAACAAGGAAGCGGCGAGATTCGAGTGATCGAAGCGGCGCGACGGCAGCCTGCACACGCACGCGCGCGTCGCCGTCGAGCCGCCGACGTCCCAAATGTTGATCTCTGGCGGCTCGACGCATCCGGCAAACAGTCGGGAGAGCCTCGCTATCTGATTACACAACCACAACGGGACTTTTTTCGGACTTTTTAAACTCACCGGATCGAGCCTCCAGGAATTGGACCCAAACTCCGGTAAGAAACGTGGCATTTTTACAGTTGCTGCTGACAGGCTGCTGTCCTCTCCAGTGTAGATCACCCCAAACATAAAAAAAAGTTTTAATCTCATCGAAGACCGTCGGAGGTGCAGTTAAAACAACAACTGAACCCGGAAAACAAGCCAGAGACCCCTCCCTCTGCTACCCCCTAGTGTACGTCATCAGACGGTGTTCAGTGGTTCAGTGGGACCGTGACCTGCGGCAAAAAGGGGACGGCAGGCGCGTTTCGAGTTGTGCAGTGGGTAGGAGGCATTAGGCCAGTCACAGAAATAGTAATTCTCTTACCTCCAAATTACTAAGGACTGTTGTAATCTAGTGAGTGGCGAGAGATCACGCCAGGCGGGGAGTGTGTTGTTGAGTGTTTAGCAGTAGTGTATTTGAATATGTTGACTGTCCCTTTAAGAGATACAGCCCAAGCTATGTGTCATGTGACTTCAACCAGGAAGTTGGGTTGAGAGTCAGAATTCAAGGGTTATCCATGTGTTCCAAGTACTCTTGGCTGCAGACTGTAGCACGGACCTGTGTCAGTCCCGGAAGTGGTGCTATTGCATCCTGGAACTGAAGGGGGCGCTATTTTCATGCCTTCTCCAAGTACTCTTGGCTGCAGACTGTAGCACGGACCTGTGTCAGTCCCGGAAGTGGTGCTATTGCATCCTGGAACTGAAGGGGGCGCTATTTTCATGATCGCTGTAGCCTGCAGACGGACCACTGTCAGCGCAAGTTGAGAGGTGGAGGCCACAGATAATATATACACTAGATAAGACATCCCCGCTGTTGGCCAATGGAGACCGACATCGTCAGACGGCGGCCATCTTGCCACAGACAGAACGCCCACTCTTAACATGAATGTGAATGGGGCATTTACTATTAAAATAACCATAACTTGCTTAATTTTCAACCGATTTTAAAACGGTTTGGTTTGTTATAAATGTGAGAGATGTTGTTATAATATGGTATACTTAAGATGGACGTTCACATGAAAATAACGTTATATAGACACTGTATTGCACTAGCAATATACACAATAAGATTATATTTACATCTATTTATAAATACATGTTTATTTCCAGCGAAATTAACTGACATATGTTACAATGCTAATAAATATTTAATACTATTTCATCATAAATAGCATTATTATTAGTGGTATGAAAATAATTTATGCCAATTTTTTCCCTACACATGCAAATATTATGTAATATTAAATACATTATTACACAAACCTTGGTCAATATGTGTAGTTTATTTTTTTTAGATACATGAAAAGATTTAATAATCGGGAGATATAAATAAACAAACAAACAAACAGAAATAAACATCTGATAGTGTGACAAGACTCTCAGTCCCTCGGTGCAACAGTAACTATTTAAACATTAAAACACTGAAACATATAATAATAAACATAAGCATAAAATAGTAAAACTGTACTGTCCTGAGTTTTTGCATAGTGGTAAATGAGTATGAAAATTTACACCAACTCTAAAACTAAAACACTAAACATTTAATGAACATAATACTGTCCTGAGTTTTTGCATACTAGTATAAAAAGTATAAAAGTATAAAAGTACAGTATAACTATAAAATAAACTAAAGGTTCTAGCATTGACATCTCATTATTTGACCATCATTTCAGTTTTTGAATATTATATGCTGAATGTTAGCACTACAGGTAATAGGTCAAATATAGTATAAGTCAACCTCTACCTGAAATGTACACAAGTGTGTTTTCCACAAGACCATCGAAGCGGCTGGGAAGGTAGCTGTGGTCATGTATAAGAGCAGGAATGTCAGCAAACGGTGATGGAAGATCTTCTTCTTCTACAGAGGACATGTCTACAGCTGACAGGTTTGTTGATGTGTCAATGTGGTAGAACTGGTCAGCAGAGGACATTGGTTCAACTGGTAGGGACTCTGTCTCATCCTGTGCGGTCACATTGCCTTTTATGCTTGGTTTAACACCACACCGGGCCATCAGCTTTCTGAAAATGTTCTTGAACTGGCTGGCACTAGGGTTGTTATTCCATCCACCTTAAAATAGACACAAGATATATAACAGTATATTACATATTCACCGATTTTTCAAACAAATAAACAAACCAAATGTATTTTCCTAAAAAAAAAAAGAAAACATGGATCAACAAATTGAAAACAATACAGTTGCTGACAGTTCCGGTCACTTAGTGTTGTGTTAAAAAATAATTATGAATTGTACCAGATGCTCTGATGGAGTTAAAGAGAAGCTCCAAGTGGTCCTGGCTGAACCTGTAGGTCAGGATATATCGCTGCTCATCAAGCAGCACAGGAACCATTGACATCAATGTGTCAATATTGATGATAAATCCCAGGATAGAGAGGAATCTTAATCAAATAAAGCAAATATTGTATAATTACAAAGAGGTCCCAAGAAAGAATGAGTTTAGGATCTTAACATTTACTTTTTTTAGGGGTGGCGGTGACTAAACACAAGAGCAGGAACAGAGACATATTTTAATACAGCAAATATATTGTAGCAAAACACCCTGATAAGATAAGAAGTACCATCACCAGAAAAGAGCATCTTATGAACGTGATGCAGACAGAAAAGAGCATATTATGAACTCCATGCAGAGAGGTGAGAACAACTGAGGAGATAGCATTAGAGCACTTAAAACAACAACAAGGTCAACCAAAGTGCTGTAAATATATATTATGTCATTATTATGTAAATATATATTATGTATAATATTATGTCAATAATATTATCTCACATTTTTTGTGTGTAGCGTGACGTGTAATGTGCACTGATCCAAAATATAACTATGATTATTCTAATTAAAGTAATAATACTGTCACAGAGTCTTACAGGTGAAATGTGATCCCACGGTTTCTTGTTTTGATGTTACGTCTATTGGAGCATCCATAGGCTGCACAAAAGTCAGGCATCTTGTCAAAGAGTATTTCTGTAAAACACAAAGCAGTAATTAGTGTTGAACATACCAAACCGCTTGGAAATCATGTGCAGCTTTAGTTCAGTTAAAAACAAAGAGCTCCTAGTGATCTAAGAATGCTGGGGAAATGTTTGGAATACTAGCTAGCCCTTAATCAAAGGCTCTGGTTAATAGTCTGCTAATAAATACAGTCATGATCAAGACAGTCATTTAGACAAAAGATTAGTTTTTGTTATAAAATAGTTATTGGTGTAATAAAAACAGAATTTAAATTCTAGATTCTCGATGAGTGTGACACCCAAAACACGAATAAAACCTTTTAAAAAAGACGAAACTGCTGTCTGATTACCAAAGAAATCATAGCCACGTTAATAACGTTTTTAAAAACATAAACCGTTTGTAAATCCGTCAAGATTACAGCGAGTTAAGTGTATTTTTGTTTGTATAAATCCCTCACCTCCATTCGGTTTCCACAGCTGCAGCTAATGTTACTGTCTGTGGCAAGATGGCTGCCGCTTGACGACGCCGCTGACTCCTCCTCAGCTTGGTGGAGGCCACACAGTGGAAAACGCACGTCAGCAAAAGGTATTTTTACGGAGCCCCTCTGGTGTCATGGTAGGAAATAAAATTATTGAGTGGCCACGTGAAAGTATTAAGAGGCCACGTGAAAGTATCAAGTGGCCACATGATAATTATCGAGTGGCCACTTGATAATTATCAAGTGGCCACTTGAAAGTATTAAGTGGCCACGTGAAAGTATTAAGTGGCCACGTGAAAGTATTAAGTGGCCACGTGAAAGTATTAAGTGGCCACGTGAAAGTATTAAGTGGCCACGTGAAAGTATTAAGTGGCCACGTGAAAGTATTAAGTGGCCACGTGAAAGTATTAAGTGGCCACGTGAAAGTATCAAGTGGCCACTTGATAATTATCAAGTGGCCACGTGATAACGTTGTATATGTTTCACGCTCCGTGGATTCACCTGTCACCTCCTTGAGCAGACGCAGCGCCTGCTGTCAGACTGTCCTCGATCTGAATTAAATTGAATGAGAAATCAGCTTAAATATAAGGATATATCCAAGGTGTGCTGTAACATTAGTTTTACGTTGTATATTTCACGTTCACGCTCCGTGGATTCACCTGTCACTTCCTCCTTGAGCGCCTGCTGTCAGACTGTCCCTCTGAGGAGCGGTGGTTCGCTTAGGGACCGTCAACAAATTACTGTATTTTCAGAGTATTTGTGAAAGCAGCACCATGTATCATAAATAAAGTTTCTCAGTATTCTGCATGTTAATAAATCATGAATTTTCTAACCATTTAAAATCCAGAAGAACAAGGTGGCACTTGTGTTTCAAAAGTACTGTAACTTTCTTTTAAAGCATCAAAGTTCATGCTCAATCTAAGATACAAAATACAATAATGGTCAGTCAGGTCATCTGGCCAATTTCTTTTTTGTGGAAAGATGTTTCACCCTCTATTTGGAGGGCTTTATCAGTCACCAGCAAAACCAGCAAACTGGTTGGTCCATTAAAGGAGTGTACTGTTTAGTGGGGAAAACATCCTGATGGATGCTCAGTAATCATGTAGAAAAATCTAAAAAAGTTAAGTATGTTCCTCTGGACATTCAAAAACAAAACAAACAAAAAAAGAATTGCAGAAACGATTTGTCTTTCATCCCATACACTTCTTCAGTCTGATGCTGTATTCAGTTCAGTCTTAGAACCTTCTCATAGTGGATCATCCAGTTTGAAACGTTTCTCCAAATTTTTTTTTGAAAGTCCAGAGGACCAGACTTAACTTTTTTAGTGGAGAAAACAGTTTATTTGGGACTCCTCAGACTGATGAAGCCCTCTGAAAGTGTGTGTTTATAGTGAACGTTGTTCTTAGTTCATATCTTAG
>JBBPBX010050336.1:22500-25022 GCA_038048925.1 Garcialebias charrua
CAAGGAGAATATTTACACTGTCCACACATTTCAGTTGTCACACATTGTTGTTCTTTTTTGGTGACATGTCTTTTTAAATCATTTCTGCTGAAGTACATTAGCCTTTTGAATTGTTCAGTCATCCTTTTGTTTTTCACAATGTGTTATTTAAACATTATGTACATTTTTGAGTGTTCCTTTTGTTGTAGTTTTGATTTACATTTTTTAGTTTTTTGTAGAAATTGTGTTGTTTCCAGGCAAAGTTACATTGTAGCTCTAATATATTAAAGAGAAAGTAGAACCAATAAAGTAGTTGTACATATATTGTAACAGCATTGTTTAACAATTGAATAACACCTGTTACAATTTACACACAGGCTTAATTTATGTATCCGGTGACTATTTAAAAATGTTTTCATATAGAATCAAATTTATTCATCCACAGTGAACCATTCTTGCAACGTCTACTGCCGGGATCCGACTGCTGAAGGTCATTTCTTGACAAACGTTCTAAAAACTACTTTCTCTCTCTGAGTGTTAATTAATCCCTTTGGGTTTTGAAACAATTGGATATTTGAGTGCAGTTTATGAAGTTTCCAATGACACATTATGGTAAACAACGATAATATTTGAGCTCACCTGCAACCAAGCATATTATAGTTTTTGGAATGCAGCGCCCTGGCAAACCCACTACAGTATAGGGATAAGCGTGTGTGTATGATAATTAATGGATGGATAAATGTGTTCCTAATGTAATGTATTTGTCTTTAAAATATTAATTTCCATTAAAAAAAATTGTAATAGGGATAAGTGTGCATGTATGATAATTAATGGATGATAGTGTTCCTAATGTACATTTGTACATTATTTTATCAACTGAAGTTATTGAAGTTCCATGATTTGGTAGACTATAATATTTTATCAGTTATGTATAGGGCTCCAAATAATGCATTACCTTTAAATATCCAAATGCATTTTGTTAAAAGACAAAGTTGTTATAATCTTAAGGGGACAGAGATGTTTGTAAAACCACAATTCAGAACTAGTTTGAAGGGACGTTCTACCTCAATCCAGGGAATTAGATTATGGAATGGCTTGGAGAATGTAGTTAAAAATGCCAAGTCAATGTTTACATTTAAGAAAATGATCAAAATGAATTTGTTAAAAAAAAATATGACGTAATGTGTATTGTATTAGTTAGAAAATTAGAAAGAGTTAGTCATTTTGTACTGTTGGTGGAAGATTATTATTGTTTAATCTGATTGTTTGAAAAAAGGGGCAGATATAATAAGATTTATTCTTCTTTCTGCTACCTTTCATTTTTTTATATTTTGTACATTATCATTTATGGGATTGTCTTGTATTGTTTCTTTTGTAAAAAAAAAAAAGAACAAATTTAATAAATACCCTGATGCATGCTCCATTGATGCATGCTCCAACATTTGTCTTTAAAATATTAATTTCCATTTAAAAAAATTGTAATAGCACCACTAGCGCCTTTAAAATATTAACTTCCATTATTTTATTTTTAGAATAGCGCCACTAGTGCCTTTAAAATATTAATTTCCATTCATTTTGTTGTTGTTGCGTGTTTTAATAGCGCCACTAGTGCCCCCTTAATAGCGCCACTAGCGCCCCCTTCATTTCCGGAGTGTAATAACAACTTCCGGGACTGACACCGGTCCGCGCTACAGTCTGCAGCCAGGACCTTCTCATGTGTTCAGTCAAGCCAGTGCCATCTGCATACATCTTTGCTCTAAATGTAGCATCGTGGGTATGTTATGTTTAATATATCATTACAGATCATTATTTTCACAGAATTTCTTGTTTGTTAAGTTTTGCTTCAAGTATTTTGAACGTTTATTGCAAGGTCACAATACTACCGTTAATTTGTTATCAGACCAAGCTACTGCAATAAATAAGTCAGTTCATGCTCATATATATATTGAAAAATCATTATATATCATCAGCTTTAAGTCAAGATTGTGTAAAACGGTAAAAGTTAAGAACAAGAAGCTAATTCATGTGGAACATTTCATTTATTTGCATTAACCATATATGTACATGTTAAAAAGGCTGAATAAGTGAAATATATTTTTTGTGTGTTTTAGTTTCACACTTCCTTCATGTCAATAAACCTGTGGACAAGAAAACAACTTTCCTCAGAGTCGTGATATTGGGGAAGAGTTTAACTGACTGTCTAGTTGCATTTGCCTCATGTGACGAGGGCAGTACAAATATATTATTTAAATAACTCAAAGTACTGAAGTTTTATGATTTGGTGGACTATAATATTTTGTTAGTAATATAACCCTCAAATATTCAAATGTATTTTGTTAAAAACCTGTTAGCATTCGCCTCAAAAATGCGAAAAACGCCTAAAAAAACATACCCAAATTAAATTAGAAGCTGTTCTTGAACCGTTTGGAGTACAAGCAAAAGCTTGGTGTCTTTGTAAAGATAACACTTTGAATTTTTTGTTTCATCAGTCAAATTTGTTGCATCTGTTATTGTTTTGTATTAATTTAGGTGAGAGCACACAG
>JBBPBX010050337.1:12087-25022 GCA_038048925.1 Garcialebias charrua
GCATTTTAGCTTATATTACTACCTTGAAATACTTATTCCTTCAAATTCATCCTGTTGCACCATTATATTCTACCATGTTGTGGTTTACTATCTCTCTTTAGGACATCGTAAATATTATAATTTTTTTTTCACTTTCTGGTACTCTATTGCATGCATTTAGTATTTCTTGTTGGTTTGTTCTTTGATTTTGTTTTATTAGGTAAAATTGGTTCTTCTCATCCTAAGCATTTCATTGTACAGTTAAACTTATACTAACCTTGCATATGACAAATAAACACAACTTGAACTTGAACTTGATACATACCCAAACACCCAATATGTGAAACAACAAATTTTATGTTTTAATATCCTTTAATTTAAGGTTAAATATTTTGTGAAACCTATATAAATGATCTTTAGTAATAGAGATGATAACAATGCCTCATTCAGTCTTTAAGGTTGCAGAACCCTGTAGAAGAACATTTGACCGTTTTAACTAAAATACCAAAAGTGGCTCAGAGGATGCGAATCCTCTCCTCACCCTTAAAGTCGTATCCCAGGGGACATACGTCACCTTATATTGTTTGGACAAGTTCAGTGTGACGGACAGGAAGCGATTTGTGTGAGGGTGAGCAAGAAAGTCGTTGAGGTCCTACACATCCTTGGAGGCCATGCCCTCTACCTCTCCTAAATACTGTTACATCTCCTGCCATCTGGAGGACGAGGTCATTCCATCAAACAAAGAATCGGAAGGTTTAGCAGCTTCATCCCACTGCTACCAGGACTGCTATAATGTACTATGAAAGATGTGCAGTTTTTTAATTCATATGCACAGGAAATATAGCTTTGTTTCATAATTATTTTACATATTTAAACAATGAAACGACAGACGGCAGTCATGCCTGGGACTTGTGGACCAGATGTTTGCAGCTGTAAGGATTTGATCCAACATTTGGTTCATTTTGAAGCCCAGAGTGAGCTGTAGCCCTGCTGAGAGATGATTACAGGACCGACTGGAGGACAAACTGAAAACAGAGTTCAGGTTGGGTCAAAGGATGACATCGTCTCCCGCCACTGATGACTGACCCACCTCAGTGTCTGCAGCTGCAACAAATCATTGCATTGTTTATTTTTCCATTTACATTCTCACATATTTAATTACCTGTTCAAACCAAGCGTCTTTTACAAAAAAGAAATGAATCAAAACTTGGTTCTGAAACAGAAGTTTCCATTATTTTCCACCCTAAGATAAGCAAATATCAAAAGATGAACAAAGTTACTGTTTTCCAGCACAAGACATCCAATTATATGTCCAATAACGGAAAGGTACGGTTTGAATTTCTCGCTCTGAGATGCTGCTTGTCATGCAAAGAAACAAACAAGAGACCGCAGTCTGGACAATGAATGCAGATTAGATCTGAAACATTAGCACAGTTAATTAACTCCAGCTCATGCTTGGGTAAACAGAGCCGCAGTTTTGGAAAATCAGCCTCTGGCTTTGAATGATTGTGTCAAACTGGCAGTAATTTCCTTCCATTTCAAATTTAATGGAAACATTTGAAACTGGCAGCGTCCAGAATTACAAGTCATTTAATGGAACCAAGATGAAACTGGAATATGGAGTTCCACCACCTGAGACAACTTTTACTCAGTTGCTGGACTTTACAAAGCTAACCGGCAAAAACTTTTCTTCCCGTGCGTCTCACGTATAAGGAAGCAAATCCTCAATGAGGAGCATTTAAATACAGGGAGGGGGAAACAGTCATTAAACACTGAGATCTGAGAGCCGGCGATTCATTCCTTGTAATGTTTTATTAATACTGCCTTCCTGCCTGAGGGGGAAATGTTTCTTTTCTTGCGCCACACGTCTACTTTAAGAAATCAATCATTCCGCTCACTAATGACACGACGTCTGTTCTGGCAGGCTGGCAGCATCGTTTCAAAGCCTCGGTGACGGAGCTGCGGCACCCTGATCAGACGCACATCAAAAGATAATAGCACCGACGGACGAATGGACCTTCTGCTTTTTGTAAAAGGAAAGTGGGACTAATGAGGTGCAAAGAAAAGTGCATGCACAATATTTATTTTTTTATTTGTTGTGCTAGTGTTGTGTTTTTTCTGAGAAAGGTATTTCAGGATCAGCACAAAATCTAAAACCAACGCATAAAAAAAACTGAATTCCAGATTTATTCAAAGAGAATAAGAAACAATAAACGATGACCATTAGAGGAGATTTCTAGCAGAAACTGAAGAGAATCTTATGGGTTTGCTGCAAACACGTTTCTGTGACACAAAGCATAGTTTTGCAGCTACAAATGACAGCTTGTGCTGAAAACGTGAAGGAACTGAAAACAGTTACCGGTACTTGTTTTCTAACCCTAACCCTAACCTTAACCAAATCATCTTTAAAGAGGTCCTCAACTCACTGTGAAATGGTAACTCCGCCCCCAGACCAGATTCAAAATCCCTCATGAAAATGGGAGTGTCGAGAGACATGGAGGGGAGGAGGTGGGTGGTTGAGCTGCGTTCACGCCCCCTCTAACAACAAACTAATACAAACTAAAACTCCAGAAAACAACTTACAGCAAGCAACAACAAAGAATAATTATGTAGATGTATTTATCTATTCCCACCCAATCTATCCAAAACAAAAGGCCTAAAAAAAAAAAATTCCACAAGGTATTCTGCAAAGGTGGGCACAGACCGCTAGAGAGCGCTAAAGCGCTAATCCGCTTACAAGGGACCTAAACTATTTGTCAGCGTTTTTGTGGTTTGACTAACTTTTATAATTCATAAGCGGATTTGTGCTATTTTTATTTAAAATGCAGTACCGCTAATAACTAATTATCTATCAGTAAAAACGAAAAAACTTATTTACAGGCTCTTACGCTGGCTCTCGTAGCTGCTTGTTTTACCTTTTTCCCCCTTGGTGATGGAGCAGAGAGGAGGGGGGAGGGAGCAGAGGGGAGAACAGACGCGGATCTACCATGTAGGCAAATGATGCCGTTGCCTGGGGATCCCAATCAGCAGGGGCCCCGGCCCCGCCCCGCCCCGGCCAGTCACCTACATCACTAACATTGCTCCTGCTTCTTAATGTACATTTAACATAAAAATAATTATAGTTACGATGAAAACGATAATTAAAAACGCAATACAAAAACCGGTCGATTTCTGTATCCCCCTGCTAAAAATGGACTATTCCATCTTGACATCTTCCGGGTCAGAGGTGAACTCGGGTGCTAACGCTCTGTGGCTAGCTGGTTGTGCTCGGTCTCTTCATAAATTATGGGAGAACCCCGCTGTATCAAGCTAAATTAACGCGGCCGGAGGATTGTATTCGGTGTTTTGTGTCAAACACTCGACGGTGAGTCGTTCGTTTTATGTATTTGGGTTCCTTTTATGAAATAGAAATGCGGTGGCGACACACCCATGTATTTGAGATTTAAAAGTGGTCTTAATGATTAAAAGATCATTCTCTTTTTGTTAATTTCGTGGCCGAATAGAATATATATACGTAAAGTATTAAATAAATCCTTTGATTTTTGTAATTTCATCCTTTTAGGATCATTTTAGTTACTTTTCATTAAATCTGTTGACTGCCTATAGAAATTTTGATAACAGTTTAGTCCTGTGTATAAAGTAATGCTAATTTTTGTTTTGTTTATGACCTTGTTTAGGTCAGGGTTTTTTTCACCCCCTGTTCCCATACAGGATGGCAAGCTACCGGATCCCCACAGCTGTGCAGTAGGACTTAAATTGCACCAAACTATTTGTTTTTTTTCTGGACATATTACCCTGGATCATGAACTACAAACTACCAGATTATTGATTGATGGACCTTTAATCATCCGGGATTCAAGAAAATAGAAAAAAAAGAACTCTTGGGTGTAATCAGGGTCTGTTTTGTTGTGTGTATTTTGTCTATTGGTTATACTCAAAGAAAATGATTATTATTACAAACAATATTATTATAAATACCTTCCTGTCTATTGGTTATACTCAAAGAAAATGATTATTATTACAAACAATATTATTATAAATACCTTCCTAAGTCTATACAATACAAACAACTTAAAACTTGCTTCTTGTCTGATGGTGTTTTATTTTAGAATTAGCGGTTTAGAATTTAGCTTCCCCTAATTTTCATAAGACATTAGTGCTTTTGAAATTGCGGACTTAAATAAATTATTTAGTGCTTTAGAAATAGCGGAACTAATTTTTGGATTAGCGCTGCCCAGCAATGGTATTCTGTTACCGGGGTTTGAACCTAGGTCCGTCAGATCCCAAACCCACACCTACACCATTGCCCTATCATGGCATTTATGCATTACTCATCCATCGCAATATAAGAAAACAAATACAGTACAACCAAATAGTTTCGATGTAGTGAAAAGTATTCCTAAAATAAATGAGTTAAAATATACAAATAACTATTGCCATTCCGAAAACTATAATATGCTTCTTTGCAGTACTTTTCCAGAGTGCAATGTACCACTTCCATATAAGGTATGAACTACAGCGCGGACCTTCTCATCTCTGCAGGGGATTGGCTCTGCTTGAATCACTTTTGTGACGTCAGAGTGTACAAGACACGTCAGAGTGAACAGTCCTTGACCAATAAGAAAATTAAGCTGCAATTCCTCTGTTCAACCCATAGGGTTACCGTAAACACGTTTTTTTTAGACCAAATATTGCCAATTTAAACTAATACGCACAAATATGTGAAGATTAACACAGACATAGTGCTATACAGGGAACCCCCGACCTACGAACGAGTTTGGGACCTAAGAACCGTTCGCAGCTCGATCCGTTCGTAGGTAGGGGGTGAAAATTATATTAAAAAAAAAAAATTATTCATTCATTCATTCATTCAACCTTTATTTATCATGCTAACGGAGCGCGCGCACACATTTAAGCATGTAAAGTAGTGTACTGTAATGTTAAACATTGCTATTCACATTTACAGAATAAATAAAAATATATTTTCTTACTTTGAGATGGTCAAAGCCGACATAGGTTGCCATGCGTTGATTGTTTTCGGGCCAAGCAGCGCGGGGGCCGGCAAGCCACCGCAGCTGCTCCAGACCTGTGTTAGCTAGCTGGCTAGCTTCTGCTAGCCAAGCCATGAGCTAGTGTTGGAGCGGCGGCGCGATCAATCTGCAGCTGCTGCTCCAGCCGCTGCTCCAGCCTGAGACGTCCACAGAGCTATTCCAGCTAGTAATTAATCCATATGATGCGATCCTGGTCACCAGTGTTCAAAAGGCCGGCTCCCGTGTTAGCTCCAGTGTTAGCTCTGGAGCTAGCCAGGCCGGAGGTGTAGCCAGGCCGGCCGGAGGTGTTCGCACGGCGGCCTGGCACGATCGGCGATAAATCCGCTGCTGCCTGAGACATCCACAAAGTTCACAGAGACGTTTCCAGCTAGTAATTAATCCATATGAAGCCATCCTGGTCACCAGTCTTCGTCCGGCTCTCGGCAGCTAACCTAAGATGGCGTCCGGTGTTCTACATTAATTTGTGACCGGAGACCCCAGTGACTGAACCTAAAATAGCGTCCGGTGTTCTACATTAATTTGTGACCGTGTAAACTGAAGACCTACTTCCTGTTGCCCAAGATTGCTCAAAAATTGCTCAAAAATGATCAGAAATGATCTTTTTTATCATAATTATTATTTATAAAGCCTTTAAAACAACCAGAGCTGCAACAAAGTGATGTACACATGAAATTAAGAACATTTAAACACAAAAAAAAAAAAAAAAAAAAAAAATTTTTTTTTTTTTTTTTTAATTCATATTTTTATTAAATATGATATGTTCGTAGGTCCCGTGGTTCGCAGGTCGATGGGGTCGTAGGTCAGGGGTTACCTACAACATTTTAGACACATTCTAGGGAGTTTATCAGCTAAAATAATTTAAATTGGAGTTTAGTTCCTCTTTAATGTTACTTTGTAAGTCAAAATGTCTGGCTGAGGATTCAACCAGGGAACAAACACGAAATTAAATCAAAAAGTGAATCCATAACATGTTTATCTCTCCATCCATTTTCACGTATCTACAAAAACATTAATAAAACTAGAGATAGATGAGCAAATGAACCAGCTGGAACTGAGAAGGAGTTTGAAACAAACATCTGACCAAAAAGCAGATTCATTAACCTCATGTACATTCAGACTGTTCTTGTCCTGAGCAGGATAACATGGGTCCATGTAGAGCTGCCATTTCCAACCCGAGCCCCAAACCCGGCCCAACCTGAAATATGGGTCAGGTTGGGCCCAAATAATGTGCTTGATGGGTGGGCTGGGTCAGTCTCTGGCTTTTTTGTGCAAATCATATAGCACAAAGAAAACTAAATGAGAATGCACAATTAAAATTATTATTATTTTAATCTACTTGTTGAGGAGGAGGCAGGTCTGACCAACAGTTGAAAGAGGTTAAAAAAAGATCCTGTTAAGCTCAAGTGGATCAGCGGATCACCGGCCGCGCGCGTCTCCGCACCTGCTGTCATCTGCGGTGAAGGAAGTAGCAACAGCTGTAGAAAAGCTGCAGCGAGCAGCGATTTCAATTAAAATAGCCTTCTATATTTTTTCCAAATAATTTTGCTCTGAACATATTTTTGTTCATCTCTATAACAGCCTATCATTAGAGTTGATTTGTTTAGGCAATTAGTTTTCTATGTTAATATCCATTTGGTGACTTATTAATAATCAAAAAATCTTAGCTCTTCCTTTCTTTTAAATATATTTTTTAAAACTATCACGTCAAACTGATTTGCTTAAAAATTTTAAAAGAAAAGTTTTTGGGGGGGGGTTCAGGCCTGTAATCAGAGTCAGAGTCAGAGTACTTTTATTAATGAGTTAATTGTCGGGTCGGGTTTGGAAATAATGGCTACGGGTCAGATTTTTTAGGTCCGAATGCAACTCTAGGTCCATGAAGGCAGCAGTTTGTCCTATTTCAGGTCCAAACATCCAAACACAGTAAACCTTGACAGGAAGCAGCAGAATGCTTCAGAACACACAGCCAAACCTGAAACCAACAACTCATGTGTGTGTTTAGTTCTCTTGTTGTACTTTATTTACACAAGCATAGATTATAGCTGTAAGAAGATCACAACCTTCATCTTACAAAAAAATGTATCCACAAATATATAAAATACGACAAGATATATAAACCAGACAACTGACCAACAACATTAACTTTTGCAAATACTTTGTAATTTAAAATAGAAACACATTCAAATTGTTGTATTTTTTATTTATTAAATTTATTAATTTTACATCAATAAAAAAACATTTAAACATACAGGCCCTGTACACACGTAGCCGTTTATCATTAAAACCGAACAGTTTAGCATGCGGTTTAGCCTTTCATCCACACGTGAACGCCGGTTGATGTAACTATAAACGAATAATAACAAAACTCCGGCCAAAGTGAAGATTTGAGAACTCTCCGTTTTCGAGTCTGCGTGTGAACTTTCAGAACGGAGCTTTCTGCTCCAGCTGGTCCAGCTGGAGCGGCGGTCACGTCACATAATGCTCTAAAAAAAGCACTAAAAAGTCAACATACCTGCTCTGACATGATTCCTAGTCGACATTTTGCTGCGTTTTATTAACTTTGTACTCCAACACGGTATTTAATAGTAGTTAAACCTCACGGTCTGTCCACACAAACGAAAGAAAATAAATAAATAAATAACAGGAAGTCGCGGCTGCATGGGTGAAGGGTTGTGACAGCACTACACTGCCACCTATGGGTTCAGCTTATTCATTACAACTTTACAACTTCTGTGGTGAAAAAAACGGGACATGTAAACAAACATTTTAAATATTCGAACATGTATGGACAGAGATATTTTTTGTGTGCAAATATTCGTTTTTCAAACACCAGGCTACGTGTGTACAGGGCCACAGTGTACAATATAAAAGACATAAAATGAAAGGAGGCAGAGAGAAGAAATAATCTTATAGTATCTGCCCCTTTTTTTTCTTCAAAAAAACAAAAAAACACAAAAGCAAACTCAATCCAAACAATTAACTAATGCAATGTTTTTCTAGTAATTGAACAAAAAACTTCATTTTTTTGACTAAATACTTACTAATAGAATCGATTTAACTAAAGATTTTCGTATTTTGTTAACAACTTAGATTTTGTTAACAACGCAGATTTTCAACTCCGCCGAACGACAGCCTGCGCTTGTCCAGAGCCCCCCTCGAACAGCCCCCGAACGGTGGCCGGTAAGCCTCGGATCCCACCTCCAGAGAGCGAAACAGGCCTTTCAGTCCAACAGCAAGGCAGACGCCGACTGCGGGAACTCCCACGCCGCTCAAACTCTGAAAATGGTCCAACGCCGCCGATGTTCCAACGCCGTCGATTCACAACCCCGCCGAACGACAGCCTGCGCTCGTCCAGAGCCCCCCTCGAACAGCCCCCGGACGGTGGCCGGCAAGCTTCGGATCCAACCTCCAGAGCTCTGTCCCAACAGTCCACAAGGCCGACGCCGACTGCGAGAGCACCGCCCCACCCAGAGGCAGCAAACAACCGAGGTTAGATTACTGCTCGTTTAATTAAATTGAGAAAGATTGGTTTTAAAGAAAAAGTCCAGAATATGTTATTAGTTCAGTCCACATTGCCTGGATTGATCTGCTTGAGTTTTCAATGATTTTATGACTCCCAATAAGCGGAGCGTTCCTCAGTACGTCCGCTCGCGGCAGCCATCATTATATCAGGTTTGGGTAACAAAAAGCAATGCATTGTTAATCAGAATGTTTATTTTTGCCCTTATTTATGAGTAACTCCTGCAGATCTGTTCAACAGGAGCTCCTACAAAGTTTTTAAAACGATGGCTACCTGGGGGCTACGGACCACCCTGTGATGGCCCATCAAAACCAAAAATCACACAAAAAATTGTTGTTTGTTTACTTAGTTATTTTACTGTTTACTTAAGTAATTAGGTATAGTATGATCACTATTCAACTTACTGAATTATGTCCTCTTCTCCTTTAAATGTATTAATAAAAATCCAAATATGTTCCTGAGATGCTGCCTTCTCATACGAGGACATAAAAATGTCATAAATAAACTTGTGATGAGATTTTAATGTTTTTTTCCCCATCGATTAAGTTTTGTTTGTTTAAAAACAGTTTATTTATGTTAATGAGGTTTTAATAGAACCACACCAGTCAAAAGCTCAAGAATGGCCAAGGGGGCCCAAAGGGGGTTTAACACATTTATAAGGGTGGCCACTGCCCCATTTGTCTCCCCCTTACTAACACCACTGCACTCCACTTTAGAAATTATTGTGCTTTGGTATTTATAACGAGTCAAAAATCATAATAAAATGTGTGGATTGTTTTATTAGCATAACCTGTTGGCTCCGCAGCTGCTGATCCCGGGCATCATGGTCCATTTTGACAGATTTGTTAATGTGACGACTTCACAAGGATTTGAACTATTTTTCATAACACATAATTTAGAAAAGTGGACAAAACATGTGGATATTTTGTGTGGAGGAAAGACAAGATGCAAAATTAAGATGAATGAAAACAAAAAAACTGAAAGTCAAGATACAATCCAGCTGGATTTTATTTATCTATTTATTTTGCTATGCAAGTTAAATTGAAGGAAACCTCCAGAAAGTAAAGCAAAATTCTGATGAAGCCCCTCAAAGATTATGAAATGTTATCAACCTCTTCCAGCGTTCTGACAAACACACGTAGATTTAAGAAATGCAGTAAAACTTAATTTTTAAAGTCAGTTTTAATCCAAACTAAATTATTACCCTGCGCACACGCGTCCTGTGATGTTTTTGTGACACTTGCGAAATTCCATGTTAAATATGGCAGACAAAAAGGTCAACTAATCTACGCTTCCCTTTCTCTTCACATAATCTATGAAAGTTTTTATAAAAAAATGTGTTTACACCATTTACAGCGAGCCCCCTTCACTGTGTCTCCTAACATCATCCTGTTTGTTACAGTTTCCTCTCACTCTGTTCTAACTCGCTGATGTTTAAAGAACAACTCAAACATCATCATGTGTAAAATAATGAAACCAAAAAACTCTCTCGGTCCCACACTGTACCAGAAACAATGCATCTCACCATTCGCCTATTAAAAACTCTTTCAGCACTCTAAAGAAAACAACAAAATTCATCATTTACAGAACTGCAGTTGTGGTTCACGTTTTGCTTTAATCATCACCATTCATTAATAAATCAAATGTCATTACTTATAAATGAATGTTTGAATTAAATTGTGCAATTATGTGCTAATCTGCATTTCTCTTCAGGCCTGGTGTGACAAAAGACTACCTGTTAGTCTTCAAATTAGAAAATAATTAGTACCTAAACACCTTTTGATGGAAGTAATTTGTTGTTGTTACAGTTTTTGAAAACCTTATTGTCATCAGCTTCCTTCTGTGCCAAATAACTATCAGGCCTGAGTGCCCTGTTTTAACTCTATTATTATTATTATTATTATTATTATTATTATTATTATTATTATTATTATTATTATTATTATTATTATTATTACCGCTGCTTATTTTTGCTAGGGTTTTACTTGTAGCTCACGTTTTGCATATTTTAACTTGTGGTATCATTAATATTATTTGGACCGTATAATAAGTCATGTGAGAAATGTGTGAGGGTAGTGCAGAGCATGGACATGGACAGAGGTAGTGGTGTGATGTGCAGTAGTAGTGACAGGTGGGGTTGGGGGGGATTACATCAGAGATCAGTTCTGATGTTGACAAATAAGGTCAGACGGTAGTCCCCAAGGACTATCATGCTTTCAGTAAACAGAGAATAGGGAGCAGGTGGAAGAGAGTCTGAAGAGGTGCAGGTTTGAAAAGAGCAAGTCAGAATCCACAAATGTGTATCGGGAGGAGACAGAAGAATGGACAGGATCTCAAAAAACGTAATAAGAGGGACAGCTCTGCTTTGGAGGCGCAGTAATAACATAATACTAATACAAACGCTAACACGAATAATAAACAAGAATCATTTATTTAGTCCCTTTTGTTGCAATTGCTGCCATGGGGGAGTGGTGGCGCAGAGGTTAGAGAAGGTGGTCGCCAATTCAACTCCCTGGACCAACAACAGCAAAAATGATGGTGGGAAAGATAAAGCACCTACACCTGCCTCCACCCTCATTTGCCCAACTCTAGGCCCTTGAACAATACCCTCAACCCCCACGATCTGCTCCTCCAGGTGCCCTAGATGGCAACTCTCTGCTCCACACAGACGGCTATGGTAGCTCAGTGGTCTGTAGCCGTGTTGCCATCAAGGTTTCTAGATGCGCATTTTGAAGTATCGCAGCAGAAAAGCTTAATGGAAACGG
Source organism: Garcialebias charrua (assembly GCA_038048925.1). Classification (NCBI taxonomy): domain Eukaryota; kingdom Metazoa; phylum Chordata; class Actinopteri; order Cyprinodontiformes; family Rivulidae; genus Garcialebias; species Garcialebias charrua. The sequence continues at coordinate 23,400 of JBBPBX010050337.1, forward strand.
CAAAATCCGAATTTACTTCCTCAAATTCGCCAAAAAGTTTATACGCTCGCTTGAGGTGGTTTTTGGGATCTTCGAAAATGAGCAGATGCGCAAAACGACAGATGGAAACAGATTTGCCGACTCAGTTCTGCCGTAGCGAACATTCACGTCACGTGACGTTCAGCTGTTTCCGCTCCGGACAACATGTAACATCGCTAAAACTAGTTGGCATGACAGAATAAATACAACTTGCCCGATAGCAACACGTACCTGAAATATTCTCTCCATTTTGACGAGATGTGTGGCCGGGTTCTGTTTTCAACCGCTACTTCCTGTTTACTGTAGACATGCGTAACGCTGACGTCTGACGTAATGACGCTGACGTCTGACGTAATGACGCTGACATCTGACGTAATGACGCTGTGCGTGGCCCGGTAGATGCGATTCAAGCCAGTTGATGGAAACACTTCTGCTTCGCATTAATTTGTATTTACGTTGTTGCGAGATTTCAATTTATTGAGCATGCATCAAGGTGTTCTTTATTGTTATTTGCATCACATGTGGTACATGAGGTGGAACAAAATTGTGTACTCAAGGTTCCAGTCCAGGTTAAAGTCCAGTTGATCCGGTATTGAACGCCTTTTTTGATTTCATCATGTCCTGGACGACTGAGAATCTTCACCAGCACACTCAAGGTTCCAGTTACACCCAACAAAAGCAAAAATATAAAGTATAACAAGAAACAGTATATAAGGATCTAAGATATACACTAAGTATTAGTGTCATATACCTTAGTGACTAAGGTATATGATAAGATATATGATACCACTTTCTTTTGTTTGGGTAAAGACTTGGAACAGATGTTTGAGTTGATGAAGATGGAGTTTGTTAAAATACAAACGTGGTTTAAATTAAATAAGTTATCATTGAATGTTGATAAAACTAATTTTATGATATTTACCTGTAGTTAAAAAAGATAACTTTGGATTTTTCTTTTAAAATTGATGGTGTATTATGTAGAGTGAATGAGGTAAGGTTTCTGGGTGTAATTATTGATGATAAACTGTCATGGAAACAGCACATACATTTTGTAAAAACTAAAATATCTAAGTCCACTGCAGTACTGTATAGAGTAAGGGACTTATTGAATGATAATGCTTTGTATTTGCTGTATAATACAATTATAGTTCCGCATTGAAGTTGTTGTGTTAATGTTTGGAGTACAGTGTATAGAACCATAACAAAGCCCATTTTTACTTTACAGAAAATAGCTTTAAGAATTATAACAAGAAAGCATTACAGTATTGTCATCCTTCAAGTATTTTGTTTTATCAATTGAAATTACTTAAGTTTTATGATTTGGTAGACTATAATATTCTTTTAGTTATGTATAAAGCTCAGAATTACATACTACCATCGAACATTCAAGCGTATTTTGTTAAAAAGAAAAGTTGTTATAATCTTAAAGGAATGGATATTTTTGTAAAACCAAAGTATAGAACCAGTTTAAAGGGTTGGTCTACTTCAACACAGGGAATAGGTCTATGGAATAGTTTGGAAAACGATGTAAAGAAGGTGAAGTCAATGTTATTATATTTTAAAAAAAGATTAAGACTATTTTTTTTAAAAGATACATATAAGTTA
>JBBPBX010050338.1:0-25022 GCA_038048925.1 Garcialebias charrua
AGAGCTGAAGGATCTGGATGAATTCAGGAAATGAAAAATTACAAATCAATGAAACAACTCACACTCAAAATGGATAAAATATACAGTGAAATGAACAAATACATTAGAACATGACAACATACGAAGACTCAGAACCTAAAATATATAATGTTGAAAATGTGATTGATGCAAATTTTTTTCCTGTAATAAAAGATAGCGAATATTATAATGAAGAGCAGTTTAATGACATCAATATATCAAATGGAGTTCTCTCTATTATTCACTTTAATAGCAGAAGTATAAATGCAAACATATCCAAAATAACAGATTACTTAAAACAGTTAAATAGAACTTTTACGATAATAGCGCTGTCAGAGACATGGCTCAATGATGATAACACAAGTAATATTCACATCGAGGGGTATGAATTATATCATATGAACAGAAATAATAAAAGAGGTGGTGGAGTCGCTCTATTTGTCAATAATGAAATAAAATGTAAATTAAATAGTGAAATGTCAATAATAGTTGATAATATTATGGAAATGATAACAATAGAAATAATAAACAAAAACGATAAAAACATAATAATAAGTTGTGTATATAGATCACCAGGAGCAAATATAGAAATATTCACGGATAAAATCTTGGAGCTAATGGAGAAGAGTTTTAATAAAAATGTTTTTTTGTGTGGAGACTTTAACATTGATATGGGAAATAAAACAGATTCAAATAACATAAGCACATTTATAAACTCAATGTACAGTTTAAATATGTATCCATTGATATCAAAGCCAACAAGAATTACAACTCATAGTGCCACAATAATTGATAATATTTTCACAAATATAACAAATGGGGACGTGATAGGTGGTATCTTAACGACCGACTTAAGTGATCATTTACCAGTTTTCACAATCTATAAAAATGATCAAAACATCACAAAAGCAGTTACAACGAAGAAAAAGATCATAAACACGTCAAAAAGAGTTTTGGAAAAATTGAAAGAGGATCTGGATAAACAAGACTGGAGTGATGTGTATGTTGATGATGCGAACAGAGCATATGATGAGTTTATGAATATCTTGGAGGCTCTGTATGAAAAGAATTGTGTGCAAACAAATCATACAAAGAGAAATACGGTTGATCAACCATGGATGACAAAAGGGTTGAGAAATGCTTGTAAAAAAAGAATTATTTGTATTCATGTTTCTTGAAATTGCGAAGTCAGAGCGCTGAAGAAAAATATAAAAAGTATAAAAATAAATTAGTAGGGATTATAAGGAAACATAAGAAAGAATATTATAGTAAATTATTAGATAAAAGTAATGGTGATATGAAAGCAACATGGCGAGTAATGAATAGTGTCCTGAAGAATCATAAAACAAAAACTGGTATTTCAAAATACTTTGTAAAAGACAACGATGAAATTCATGATGAAAATGAAATTGTAAATGGATTTAATCAATATTTTGTGAATGTTGGATCAAGCCTTGCAGCTAAAATACCAAAAGCAGATAATAATATGATCCATTCAATTATGTAGTAAAAAATCTTACAGACAAGAGATCAAAGGACTGGGTGGACATGGATATGATGTTTGTAAAGGACATAATGAGCCATGTTATTGAGCCGTTTACATACATATGTAATTTATCATTTTCAACAGGAATATTTCCAGATAATATGAAAGTAGCTAAGGTAGTTCCTCTTTTTAAAAATGGTGATAAATGTGTGTTCAACAATTATAGACCTATATCCTTGTTACCACAGTTTTCAAAAATTCTTGAAAAACTATTTGTAAACAGACTAGATCAATTTATAGATAAACAAAATATTCTAAGCAACAGTCAGTATGGGTTTAGAGCAAAAAACTCTACATCAATGGCTCTCATGGAATTAATGGAACAAATAACTACTGCTGTCGATCAAAAACAATATTGTATCAGTATTTTTGTTGATTTAAAAAAAGCATTCGATACTATTGATCACACCATTCTCCTTGAAAAACTGAACAAATATGGTATTAGAGGACCAGCATTACAGTGGGTATCTAGCTACTTGAAAGATAGGAAACAATTTGTACAAATAAATGATGTAAGATCTGACCTCTGTAATATCACATGTGGAGTTCCCCAAGGCTCTGTACTTGGACCAAAGCTATTTATTTTATATGTGAATGACTTGGTAAATGTGTCAGGACTCCTTAAATGTGTACTTTTTGCTGATGATACCACATTTTTCTGTTTAGGTGAAGATATAGAACAAATGTTGGAATTGATAAAGACAGAATTTGTCAAGATACAAACTTGGTTTAAAATAAATAAATTATCATTAAATCTAGAAAAAACTAATTACATGATATTCAGTAATAAAAAGAAAACTGTTGATGTTCCACTCAAAATTGAGGGTGTTGAGATTTGTAGAGTGAGTGAGGTGAAGTTTTTGGGTGTTATCATTGATGACAAACTGACATGGAAACAACACATAAATTCTGTAAGAATAAAAATAGCTAAATCGATTGCAGTACTGTACAAAGTCAGAGACCTATTGAATGATAAAGCTCTGTATTTGTTGTATAACACAATCATTGTTCCACACTTAATCTATTGTATTGATGTTTGGGGGAATGCGTGTAAAACAATCACAAAGCCTATTTTTGTATTACAGAAAAGAGCTGTAAGAATTATCACTAGAAAACATTACCGTCATCCATCAAGTACATTATTTTATCAACTGAAGTTATTGAAGTTCCATGATTTGGTAGACTATAATATTTTATCAGTTATGTATAGGGCTCAAAATAATGCATTACCTTTAAATATCCAAATGCATTTTGTTAAAAGACAAAGTTGTTATAATCTTAAGGGGACAGAGATGTTTGTAAAACCACAATTCAGAACTAGTTTGAAGGGACGTTCTACCTCAATCCAGGGAATTAGATTATGGAATGGCTTGGAGAATGTAGTTAAAAATGCCAAGTCAATGTTTACATTTAAGAAAATGATCAAAACGAATGTGTTAAAAAAAAATGAAATAGCGTAATGTGTATTGTATTAGTTAGAAAATTAGAAAGAGTTAGTCATTTTGTACTGTTGGTTGAAGATTATTATTGTTTAATCTGATTGTTGGAAAAAAGGGGCAGATATAATAAGATTTATTCTTCTTTCAGCTACCTTTCATTTTTTATATTTTGTACATTATCATTTATGGGTTTGTCTTGTATTGTTTCTTTTGTAAAAAAAAAATTAACAAATTTAATAAACATAAACATATGTCATGAAAACTTGGAGTCTAAGATATATAACATTGATGATGTTTTAGATACAGATTATACTCCTGTCATAAAAGACTGTAAATATTATAGTGAGGAACAGTTCAATGTCATCAATGTAACAAATGGAGGTCTTTCCATCATTCACTTTAACAGCAGAAGCATAAATGCAAATATATGTAAAATAATAGATTTTTTCAAACAACTAAATTAGAACATTTGACATAATAGCACTATCTGAGATATGGCTTAAGGATGCTACTCCATGTATACATTTTGACGGGTATGAACCATATTACATGAACAGAATAAGTGGAAGGGGTGGAGGAGTCGCTCTGTTTGTTAAGAAGGGAATCAAATGTAAATTGATTAAGGAAATGTCAATAGCTGTAGAAAATATAATGGAAATGGGAACAATAGAAATAATCGCCAACAATGACAAAAACATAATTGTAAGTTGTGCATACAGATCACCTGGTACAAGGATTGAAACATTCTCAGACAAAATCATAGTTATTGGTATTGGAGAAAAACATTAACAAAAAAAGTGTTCTTATGTGGGGATTTCAATAGTGACTTGGGAAATATAACGGATGTAAACAACATCAGTATGTTCATAAATTCGATGAATAGTTTAAACTTCTATCCAGTGATCTCTAAGCCAACAAGAATTACAAATCACAGTGCCACAATAATTGATAACATTTTCACAAACATAACAAATGGGGATGTGATGGGTGGTATTCTTGTCACTGATCTGAGTGATCACCTACCAATTTTCACTATATATAAAAATGACCAAGTTATTAAAAAAGGTAGCTACAAAAGAGAAAAAAATGATAAAAACATCCAAAAAAGCGATGGACAAATTAAAGTACGACTTAGACAAGCAAAATTGGGATAATGTGTACAGAAATGATGTGAATACATCTAATGATGAGTTTATCAATATCATAGAAACACTATATGAAAAAAATTGTGTGTATAACAATTATACTAGGAAAAATAATGTTGATCAACCTTGGATGACAAATGGACTGAGAAATGCTTGTAAAAAAAAAGAACTTCCTGTATTCATGTTTCTTAAAATGTAGAACACTAGAATCTGAATCTAAATACAAGACGTACAAAAATAAATTAGTAAGTATCATAAGAAAACAAAAGAAGGAATACTACAGTGAATTACTAAACAAAAATAATGGTGACATTAAAGCAACATGGCGAGTGATGAATAGTGTCTTGAAATCTCAACAATCAAAGTTTGGTATATCAACACATTTTGTTAAGAACGACAAGGACATTTTTAATGATCATGACATTGCAAATGGATTTAATCAATATTTTGTGAATGTGGGTCCAAATCTTGCAGCTAAAATACCAATAGTAAGCAATAATGTAGACCCTACAAGTAGTTGTAAAAGCAGTATTTATCTACAGGAAACTAATAATGAGGAAATAATAAATGTTGTCAAAACATTTTCTGATAAACGATCAAAAGACTGGGTCGACATGGACATGAAGCTGGTGAAGGAAATAATGGGTCATATTATTGAGCCATTTACATATATATGTAATTTATCCTTTTCAACTGGAATATTTCCAGACAATATGAAGATTGCTAAGATTGTACCCATATTCAAAGACGGTGACAAGAGTATATTTAGTAACTACAGACCAATATCATTATTGCCACAGTTTTCAAAAATATTAGAAAAACTATTTGTGAATCGATTAGACCAATTCATTGACAAGCATAATATTCTGAGTAATAGTCAATATGGATTCAGAGCAAAAACTTCTACATCAAATGCTACCATGGAATTAATGGAGCAAATAGCCACTGCTGTTGATCAAAAGAAATATGGTCTTAGTATTTTTGTTGACTTGAGAAAGGCATTTGATACTGTTGACCATATCATTCTTTTTGAAAAATTAAGTAAATATGGTGTCAGAGGACCGGCATTGCAGTGGGGAACCAGCTATCTCACAAACAGAAAACAATTTGTACAAATTAATGATGTCAAATATGACTTACAGGTATGTAATATTACTTGTGGAGTCCCCCAGGGCTCCATAATTGGACCAAAGCTATTTATTCTATATGTCAATGAGTTGGTTGAGGTGGCAGGACTTTTCAAATGTATACTTTTTGCCGATGATACGTTTTTTTGTTCGTGAAAAATATGGATCATATTTTTGAGTTTGTTAAGACAGAATTTGTAAAAATATAAACATGGTTTAAGATTAATAAATTATCATTGAACTTAGATAAAACAAAGTACAAGATATTCAGTGGAAAAGGGGAAACTGTAGCTTTTCCACTCATGATTGATGGTGTTGAGATTTGTCTTGTGAGTGAAATGAAGTTCTTGGGTGTTATTATTGACAATAAACTGACGTGGAAACCTCATATAAATTCTGTCAGGACAAAGATAGCCAAAGCAATTGGTGTATTATATAGAGTAAGGAATCTGTTAAATGATAAAGCTCTGTACTTATTATACAATACAATTATGGTCCCACACATAATATACTGTATTGATGTTTGGGGTAAAGCTTGTAAATCATTCACAGAACCTGTTTTTATAGTACAGAAGAGAGCTGTAAGAATAATTACCAGAAAGCACTATTGTCACCCTTCAAGCACATTATTTCATAAATTGAAATTGTTGAAGTTCCATGACCTAGTGGATTACAGTATCCTGTCTATTATGTATAGAGCTCATAAAAACGAACTACCAGTGAATATACAAATGTTCTTTGTCAAACGTATGAGTTGTTATAATCTTAAAGGAATAGAGATTTTTGTGAAACCAAGATATAGAACTGGTTTAAGGGATCGGTCAACCTCAATCAAAAGAAGTGATATTTGGAATAATCTGGAAACTGGTATTAAAAATGCTAAATCAATGGCCATTTAAAAAAAATATGATCAAAACTAATTTCTTGCAAAAATATAAATGATAACAATATTGTGTAATAGATGTCTTCTTTGAATTTCTCTTTCTGGAAACTATATGAGCTGTTTTCTTTTCTTCAATATGAAATCTTTTAGATTTTTTTTGTGTTGTTTGAATTATCTTTGTAATAAGGGGCAGAAAAAACAACACTTTTTCTTCTGTCTGCATCCCTTCATTTTACTTTTATTCTGCACGGTCTCAAATGTGAGATTGTTCTTGTGTTGTATTTAAAATGAATAAATTTAATATAAAAAAAGAAATAAAAAAAAAGAAGTCTTTCAGAGGAAAGACGAAATGTTTCTACAATTTGTTTGTTTTGTTTTTTGAATGTCCAGAGGACCAGACTTAACTTTTTTAGATTTTTCTACCTGGATTATTGAGCATGCATCAGAGTATTTAAACTAGTAACACACCTTAATACTGAAAAAACTCACAATTTTCATTATGGACCTAATATGCAGTTTAACAATCGCATTACCAGTATTTCACACTGGGCTCTAACAAATCAACCAAATAAAACACAAATACAAAATTTGAATTATACCAGAAGTTACATCAGTAAGACGCTGTCCACGCTGGACCAGAAGTAAACGTGTCTCACCTCTGTCCATCCATTGATGGGGTGCAGGTGTACTCTGGGGGGTAGTATGGAGGCGGAGGGATGGGGGGGATGAACTCGTCAAAGTCCAGTGTTTGATGGAGGATGGTACCGTGGGGAGTCACACACTCAGCATTTAAGACTCGAGCTCTGTGCGGCATAAACTGAAACAAACCAGAAGAGGAGGCACCAGCAGGTTTTTATTGCACGTTACATTATTGGGACTTTGTTTTTTTAATCATTTTAGGGGACAAACAAGCAAATATGAACTTTTGATGTTTTGCTTCTGTTATTTTACCAATTACAGATCAGAGATGTTCATAGCAGTGAAGTCAGGAACCTGCCTGAAAACCTAAAGAGGGGAAACTATTCAGTTACAGACAAAATTTAAATATCTTAATTATTGATGCTGTAATCAGTTTTTTTCAATATGTATTTTTTCAATCTGTATTTCTCTCTTTTGATTGTCTATTGTTGATTGTTTAAGGAAATTCTACTGTTGTTGCTGTTGTCATCATTCTTTGTTTGTAGACAGGTCTCTCTTGTAAATGAGTCCTCGAGGCTCAATGAGATTAACCTGATGAAATAAAGGTTGAATGAATGTTTAAATACTGATCTAATTTCAATCAGTCTATTTATGTTGGCCAACTTGCTGAACAATTAATCAAAAAAATATGTTCAAATGACAACCAATAATAAAAAAAAGCACAATAAAAGAATCATGAAAATAAAAAGCATATTACAATACAACTTTATTTATAAAGCACTTTAAAACAGCACTGTTGGCTACAGGTGCTTGGATCAAAAACCAGGGCAGAAAACAAAAGAATCTTTAGCACAGATTTAAAGGATGTCACAAAGTTACTGTGATGAGGGAAGAGCATTTAAAACCAGCTGAAATAAAGTTTGATGCACTTTGAACAGGAAGCGTTCAGAAGTTTATTTAAAAACAATATTTTTGTGCTACCGTTTTCTTCTAATTGTTAAAGGCTCGTGTTTAATTTGATGACAAATTTTCACTTTCATGGAACATTTTGAACAAAGTTTTAAATGATTTATTATGAGGATGAAGCAAAAAGTCATTCTAGTTTACAATGAAGTGCATTGTAAATGCAACAAGTCTTGAACAATCAATCCCCTTCACTCTCTTAATAATGCAAAAATCTTCTTATACTGTATAGGGTTAAATTGGAGATAATGACAAACATTCTGTTTTATTTCTCTGCTGCATGTTTAGAATTTACGAACAATAATCCAACGTTTTACGTCACTTTAAAAGTGAACCAAAAAAGAGCTAACAGAATTTATATCTTTCTACATTATGTTGCAATACGCAGATTGCAATAAAATCACATCTGTTTAAATCTAAACTCTGCAAAAACAAAGAGAACCCAGAACTCATAATTTTGCAGGACAGTCGCTGCATCTATGACCCATTTGCTTCTTCAGCCTGTTGTCAGGACAAACATGTAGCCACTTGTTTACACGTGCATTAAACTTTCAGAGTGACATCTTAAAGACCGTGTAAAGTGAAATTAAATGTGTGTTTTTAGTTTGTCACACGGCATAAATATGTGTTATTAATCACCCATATAAATCTGACTGATTAAAAACATTGTTTTCCTTATAAAATTAAGTCTCAAAAAGAAGATGCACGAACAGGCATAATTGATTAGCTAGCTAACAATGAACAAAATATCTATGCTATTGCTATCTGATGCTATCTGCGATTCGCGAGTGAACGGCTCCACCGAGGCGAATTTATACGGCTGGAGCTGCAGGGGGTGGGGCTATACTTAAGAAGACCGCGTGACGAAACGCGGTCACATTTAAAACACGCCTAAAAAATCCTGAAACAGAAATATCTTTATACACAGTTTGCTCTATAACTCCAAAATTAATTGAGCTACAATTTTGAGACTTTTTACTCATTTACAAGATTACAATTATGACATTTATAATGTTTATTGAAGAAAATGTTGAAATTCACTTTACACGGTCTTTAAGTTACAGAACTTGTTGACAAGTTCCTCTGTCTTTGTGTTGTGGATGTGTGGCGTCACGAAGCAGCAGCTGCTGTTTCTCCATCACTCACCATCTGCAGCACATCCGTGGACACCATCTGCATGCAGCACATCGCTGTGGCCAGAGCACACACGATGGTGGAGATGACGTTCAGAGCACAGACGCTGAACAGCAGCTCCTGCAGGAGGAGACACAGAGGAGGAGGCTGTTAGGAGCAGAGAGCTGAGGAGGAGGAGGAGCAGGAGGAGGAGGAGACAGAGAGCTGAGGAGGAGGAGGAGGAGGANGGTGGAGATGACGTTCAGAGCACAGACGCTGAACAGCAGCTCCTGCAGGAGGAGACACAGAGGAGGAGGCTGTTAGGAGCAGAGAGCTGAGGAGCAGGAGGGAGACGAGACAAGAACATGAATATGAGGAATGCAAGGTTAGGAAACACGACCATGTGGTACTGATGTAAACTCCTGCAATACACAAAAATATTGTTTCTGCTTCTTTGAGTGTTTGAAATGAATTTAAATTATCAGAAAAATCAAAGTTATAAACATACAAGCCTTCAAACATGACAGCAGCGGACACTAGTGGACAAACTGCCATCGACTCAGCAAACGTAAAAACCAACGCAGACATGTTCTGTTTTCAGTTTGCTACATCGCTTTACAACCTAACTTCATTTTTTAATACATTTATTTTATTTGTTCGTCTCACTTTATATGCTTTCCTTTAAGATTGTCTCCTGTTGTCATCGCTCTTTGTTTAAATCAGGTCTCTCATGAGGCTAGCCTGTATGAATAAAGGTTGAATGAAAAATGAGCTCCCGAGGCTCAATGAGACCAACTTGCAGAAATAAAGGTTGAATGAAAACTGTGCACGTTCATAAACCACCCAGAGGACAAATAAAAACAGTAGTTTGTTCTGCAGTCCTTTAAAAAGTAAATTAAGGGGATGAGTTTGAAACTGCATCAAGTTTTATTTTGGCTGTGCAGCTAAACCTGTAACACCTGAACCGTGCACGTTCATTTGATTTGATTTGATTTGATTTGATTTGATGTTTATTCATTCATTTTAAAAGAACAATACAAGACAGTTTCATCAGATACAAGAATACAAGTAGGATAAAATGAAGGGAGCAGAAAGAAGATGAAATCTTATTATATCTGCCCCTTATTTCACAGTTTGTTCAACCAATGATAACCTTCAAACTACATCACAGAATGAATAATTCTACTTAATTTTTCTAACTGTAATACACAAACTACATCACAAAATGAATAATTCTACTTAATTTTCTAACTGTAATACACAAACTACATCACAAAATGAATAATTCTACTTAATTTTTCTAACTGTAATACACAAACTACATCACAAAATGAATAATTCTACTTAATTTTCCTAACTGTAATACACAAACTACATCACAAAATGAATAATTCTACTTAATTTTTCTAACTGTAATACACAAACTACGTCACAAAATGAATAACTCTACTTAATTTTTCTAACTGTAATACACAAACGCACTAAGCTACATCATAAGTACAACATAAGTGTAATACACAAACACACTAAGTTACATCATATATAGTTTTTGAGCAAGTCCTTTTTGACCTTTTTCTTAAATGTATACATTGATTTTGCATTTTTAACATCACTCTCCAGAACATTCCACAATCGAACTCCCTGAATTGAGGTAGACCGTCCCTTTAAGCTGGTTCTGAATTGTGGTTTGATGAATATCTCTGTCCCTTTGAGATTGTAATAACTTTGTCTTTTTATAAAATTTCTTTGGATATTTAAAGGTAATGTGTTATTATGAGCCCTATACATAACTGATAAAATACTATATTCTACCAATTCCTGGAATTTCATTTCCTTCTATAGAGACAAAAGGGATGATCGTAGCCTGAACTGCTGGTTCAAAATGATGAGTTATGAATTTTAGGACAATGGGGTTAACATAGAACAATTATTTTTATTTTATTAAAAATTTGGCCTGAGGGGGGAGCGGTACCCCACCAACACTAGGGGGTGGCGTGCTGTTGACCTCAACTCGGGATGTTGTGAGTCGGTGGGCGGAATACTTCGAAGACCTCCTCAATCCTACTGGCACGTCTTCCACTGAGGAAGCGGAGCCTGGGGACTTTGGGTCGGGCTCTCCAATCTCTGGTGCTGAGGTCACCGAGGTGGTTAAAAAGCTCCGCGGTGGCAAGGCTCCAGGGGTGGATGAGATTCGCCCGGAGTTCCTTAGGGCTCTGGATGTTGTGGGTTGTGTTGGCTTACGCGACTCTGCAATATCGCGTGGACATCGGGGGCAGTTCCCTTGGATTGGCAGACTGGGGTGGTGGTTCCCCTATTCAAAAAGGGGGACCGTAGGGTGTGTTCCAACTATAGGGGGATCACACTCTTAAGCCTCCCTGGTAAGGTCTATTCAGGGGTTCTGGAGAGGAGGGTCCGTCGGATAGTCGAACCTCGGATTCAGGAGGAGCAGTGTGGTTTTCGTGCTGGTCGTGGAACACTGGACCAGCTCTACACCCTCAGCAGGGTCCTGGAGGGTGCGTGGGAGTTTGCCCAACCAGTTTACATGTGCTTTGTGGACTTGGAGAAGGCATTTGACCGCGTCCCTCGGGGGGTTCTGTGGGGGGTACTCCGGGAGTATGGGGTACCAGGCCCTTTGATAAGGGCTGTTAGGTCCCTGTACGACCGGTGTCAGAGCTTGGTCCGCATTGCCAGCAGTAAATCAGGCTTGTTTCCAGTGAGAGTTGGACTCTGCCAAGGTTGTTTAAACTACAGCCCATTTAATGTTTAAAGAATGTTGTTGTAGCCAAACCTCTCTTTACCATTGCCGCCCAATTTGAATCCCACGGGATGCCCATCGTGCACCCCGGGCCTTCGAGGAACTCACCCCAGAGTCTTCAGCCCTAAGGACGCCTCTGGTGCTTTGTGAAACTCCACCATAAGCATCTGCCTCCCCCTGAGATGACTCAGACACTTAAACACCACAGTGGCATTCAGGAACCTCTGGCTCTTAATCACAAGTGGGGGGAATGAAGCGTAAGATTTATGGGAGGATCATTGCGGCATCTTCAGTGATGCAGGCACTGCACCAGTCTCATGGTGGGGAGGGGGCTGAACCGAAAGGCAAAGCTCTCAGTTTACTGGTCACTAAATCAGAATAATGCCACAGACGTTTATGAGCTGATACGAGCATCACGAAGGAGCTTCCTCTGACGGGGGTCTGGACCTGCAGCCTCACCAAGAGGCTGTGGAGATGAGCTCAGATCAGAGCTGCTGGAGAGCAGCAGCAGAGGTGCAGTGGGTTGTAAGAGTCACAGGAGGTCATCTTCTTCCACTGCTGCCCCCAGAACGTCCACCCAGACAAGAGAAAAGTGAGAGGGATGGAAAAATGAATTGCTGCTTACATTTTAGTGCTCAGACTTCTGTGTGTCCCACAAAGATCTAAAGCTTGAAACCAAAAATGGAAGTTGGTTTTGCAGTTGCTACGATGGAGGCATAAAAATGAAGAATTGGTTAAACTTTGACCTAAGAAGAGGCAGCCCGAGCAGACGGAGACCCAAGTGCTGCCTCTCCAACAAGCTGCGAGTAAGAGAGTGAAGCTGCAGCCACATGACGTCCTGAAGGACTTCCTCCAGGAAGCTGCAGCTTCAGACATCACATCACTCAGTTGGAGAGTTTCTAACATCCATGATTTTTGTGCCATGTCCTAAAACAATAAACTGATGAGAACTAACAACACAATCATCTACACATTATTTGTATTCAGTGTTTAGGGAGAGTTATATTAAATATATATTGATACAAGTTTAATGTTCATTTGAACAGACGTTCACTTCCTACAGATTAAAACAGATTCAGGTCATGTTCACAGTTCACCTCTTTAAAATACTGACACAAATTCACTCTCTCAAAGAAAACTACTTTATTTAATCAGTTTAATATTAAATGCTTGTCAGAGTCAGATAATCTTTTTTTATCATTTCTACCACATGTGGTACATGTGGTGGAACAAAATGTAAACAGGGTCCCAGTTACATCCAACAATAAAAAGTAAAAGAAAAACAGTAATAACATCTATATGAACTAAGAAAAACATCGACTAAAAAATACACTAAGCACTAATGTAATGGAAAAATATTATTACAAACAGCAGCACGAACACGAGTCTGTATGAGCAGATGGGCACAGATGAACACAGCAACATGAAACAGATCAACAGCAACATGAAACAGATCAGCAGCAACATGAAACAGATCAGCAGCAACATGATGTGATATTTCACAGTGATTATTCTGGTTAGAGATTCATGAGTCTAACAGCCTCAGGGTAGAAGCTGTTCCTCAGTCTAGTGGTTCTACACTTAATGCTCCTCAACCTCCTTCCTGAGGGGAGTGGGGCAAAAAGTGTGTGTGCTGGGTGAGTGTGGTCCTTCATGATGCAGGTGGCTCTTTCCTGCATCTGGAGGTGTAAATGTCTGTGATGGTGGGGAGACTGACTCCAACATCTTCTGTGCAGCCTTCACCACTCTCTGCAGAGCTTTCCTCTCTGCAGCTGTGCAGCCTCCATGCCACACGTTGATGCTGGAGCACAGGATGCTCTCCACTGCACACCTGTAGAAGGAGGTGAGGACTGAGCTGCTCAGACCAGCTCGTCTCAGTCGTCTGAGGAAGTAGAGTCTCTGATGACCTTTCTTGATCAGGCTGGTGGTGTTGTTGCTCCAGCTGAGGTTATCATTCAAGTGTACACCCAAGTATTTGTAGCTGGAGACCACTTCCACTGCAGATCCTCCTGTGTTCAGGGGGATGTAGGTGTGTTTGTTCCTTGTGAAATCCAGGACCATCTCTTCATTTTCTTCACATTGATGTGAAGGTTATTCTCTTTGCACCAGTTCTCCAGGTGTTCCACCTCCTGCCTGTAGCTGGATTCATCATTGTTTGTGATGCATCCCACCACAGCTGTATCATCTGCAAACTTTACAATATGACAGCCTGGATGGGTAGCTGCACAATCATAGGAGAGCCAGTGCTGAGGGTTACCGGTATGATGGAGGAGGAGAAGTTGTGGATCCTCACTGACTGTGGTCTGTTTGTTAAGAAGTCCAGGACCCAGTTACAAATGGAGGGGTTTAGTCCTAGTGTGAATAGTTTGTCCATCAGGGTTTGGGGGATGATGGTGTTGAAGGTTGATGCAAAGTCCACAAAGAGCATACAGACGTCATGTAGAAGTCCTTCTGTTCCAGGTGGGAGAGAGCAGTGTGGAACTCAGAGGAGATGACGTCCTCTGTTGATCGGTTCTTGTGGTAAGCATACTGATGAGGGTCCACGTTGATGTTGATGGTTGTTCTGATGTGGGTCATGACCAGTTTTTAGAAGCATTTAGTGACTATTGGGGCCGAGATGGTGTAGAGGCAGGGCAGCCGACTCAGGACCAGAAGGTCCCGGGTTCGATCCCCGGTCACTTCATACCTCGTTGTGTCCCTGGGCAAGACACTTAACCCAGAGTTGCTCCCGGTAGGACTGGCAGCGCCTTGCATGGCAGTTTACCGCTACCGGTGTATGAATGGGTGGATGGCTGGTACTATGAAGTGCTTTGGGGCCCCTCATAGGGGTCTGGAAAGCGCTATATAAGTAAGCTCCATTTACCATTTATTGGGATGAGGGCCACTGGCCAATAGTCATTCAGACCAGACACTGTAGAGCTCTTTGGGACTGGGATGATGGTGGCGGTCTTCAGGCAGGTGGGAACCTGTCACTGGATTTGCAGGTTTCTTCCTCGGAGGACCTCTGACAACTGCAGACCAAAAGCATCCCACACGTGCTGCACTTTTGAAAAACACCATCAAGCATCAGGCAATCACAGTTCAGTTGTTTTCAACGGCCAAATGAAGCTCAATGTCTGGTGGGAATGAAAAGACTAGAAATCTTTTTGAAGTGAGAAACTTGACGTCATCGTTAAATAACCTGAGACTTTGTTAATCACTACTGCAAAATCTGAGCTTTTCTATAAAGCTCTGAAACTGAGAAACTTCAACTAGTTTGGAAAACACTGGTAAATGGTAAAAGTCCCTGTGACGTGCATATCCTACAAATACAAAACAACCTGAAGAAAACATCTTAATCTGTGAATGTCGACGCAACACATGATTTTACCCATTATGTCTCATATGTGACATCTTTTCTTTTGAACACAAGTGAAACAGTGTTGTAGCAGCTGACACTGAAAGAGCTCTAACAGATTGTGCAAAATCTTTCATTAAAACTACCATTATGTATCTGGAGGCAGCTCGTGCCTGTCTGTTCATCATCATCATCATCTTTATTTATAAAGCTCTTTAACACAACCCCAGCTGAAACAAAATGCTGAACATCAGTTAAAAACAAGAGCATAAAGAAAAACAGCTACAAACCCAAGCACACAGTGAACTAAAATAACTCAATTTAAAACACAATGAAACGATAAGTTAAACAGATAAAATCAATCACTAAAAATGAAGTAAAATCTTGTCTCAGTTGGGTTGAAGGCCATTTACGGTAGTCTGTTAGCAAAATATCTTGTGAAATACAGAATGGCTTTTAATGAAACTTTCAGAAATTGATCATTTGGCCTAATTTAAGAAGACTGCCACAACGCTTTGAACTTAAGTTGGACAAAAATGACTACTCAGTAGAATTTACACAATATGAGCTAAAAATAGCTGTGGTAGTAGCTGAGAGTGATTCACAACGCATACTTCAAGCACTAACAGATCATGAGTAATCACAAAAGATGTTGCAATATTGCACAAGGTTAATTTTACTTTCAAGGTGGAACCGAAATAACTATAATTTATTCATTTTTCAACTGAAGGTATAATTTTTATTTATTTTTTTATTTATTTATCCATTTTATAAAAATAAACACATAACAAACACATGTATTTCATAAAAATAGAAAATAAAATACAAAATGAAAGGCGGCAGAAAGAAGAAAATATCTTATTATATCTGCCCCTTTTCAAAACAATCAATTCAAACAATAATTATCTATAAGTAACAAAAAATGAATAACTCATCTCAATTTACCAATTTCAATGCATTACACATTAAACCACTTCATATATATTTCTTCAACAATTCACTTTTGATCATTTTCTTGAACACAAACATTGACATTGCTTTTTTCACATCACACTCCAAGTTATTCCACAATCCAACTCCCTGGACTGAGGTAGACCGTCCCTTCAAACTACAGTAGTTCTATACTGTGTCTTTACAATTACATCAGTTCCCTTTAGATTGTAACAGCTTGAGCTTTTAACAAAATGTGTCTGAATATTTAAGGGTAGTGCATTATTATGAGCTTTATACATCACCGTTAAAATATGGTAATCTACTAAATCATGGAACTTAATAATGTAGTCACGAGTGGGAGGTTTATTCCTTCAAGGAATACTTCGACTTTTTATGAAATCTAACAGGAAAGCTGCGTTGCATAAGTCTTTAAACACAAGAAATGTTTACGATGCCTTCATTTTGGTCCATCTGCCACAGATGAAATCACAAGTGCATAAAAAATCCTGTCAGGCTAAAATAATAAAACAGTTAAATAGAATTATGATGCTTCCTCTATATAAACATGACTGCTCACCAAATATTTAACCTCTGGAAGACACCTTGCCCCCGGGTCAATCAGGGCCAAATTATATTTCCGCTTCTGAACAGGAAACCACAAATTACCCCCCCCCCACACACACACACACACACACACATGATCAACAGCCTCAGGCAGTGAAATGAAAAGAAGAAAAACCTGGGTGTAAAGTAAATGTGTCTGGAGAATGAATGATACAGATCAGCATCGTTATATAATACTATATTTAAAGGATGAAAGCTTCTTCGGGAACTGGGTGACTGGAGTGAATATTAAACAAGTTTACTGCTTAATCTTCCTTCTTCATAACTCTGCCATCCTCTTTTTGATTTTAGAAACAGAATATGGGAGCTGCATCATCATCAGCATCATCATCATCAGCTATCTGATACAGAAAGACTCCTGAGACTTGGAACAGACGTCTTCCTCTTTGGCATAACTCAAGATATCGGGCTTTTTTGGTACTTAATGAAGGTTTATAGCACCAATTCCCCGTCTCTTTAATGAGTTATGATCACGGTGACAAATGTACTTGATCTTTCCTCCTGTCATCTGTATTCTTCCCTCCACTAAGTCTTTTATTTGGTTATCAATGTTTTATATCAGGGACATAAAATGAATGGATAAGATTGTCATTAGTCAATAAAGACTCAGTATTGCAGATAGTCAATCATTCCTGTTGACACCGGGAGCCCAGAAAATCTTTTCAGGTCATGAACTCACAAACTGCAGCCATCCCAGAAACCAAAGATCATCTTTCTGGAAAAGGATAAAAGCAGTTTCTCTCAGACTAATCTGAAGACAAGGTGAAGGAGAGCCCTCCTGCCTCGACGGAACACCAGGTTTGTTGGTTAAGGACAATGAAGACATTAGATCAGAGATGCTCACAAGACATTTTTTGCAAGTCCAAGTCAAGTCTCAAGTCTCTGATCTCAAGTCCAAGTCAAGTCTCAAGTCTCTGATCTCAAGTCCAGGTCAAGTCCAAGTCAAGTCTCAAGTCATTGATCTCAAGTCCAAGTCAAGTCTCAAGTCTCTGATCTCAAGTCCAGGTCAAGTCCAAGTCAAGTCTCAAGTCTCTGATCTCAAGTCCAAGTCAAGTCCAAGTCAAGTCCCTAATATTTGAGTGACACCGTGAATGAATGTATGCTATTCATTCGCAAACAATGGACATTAAATGTCTCTCCTTTTAAAAATATCCAGGTTAACATTAGATTAACACACTGACGCTAAGCTTGTTTGTAGCAGCTGCTAACAACCTTTTAGGCAGTGACTGACTACACGTTACAGCTTATTTTTATCTGAATGTAGAGGCCAAAACATTACATTAAATGTCTCTCCTCAATTCAGTTCAGTTTATTTATACTGTATAGCTCCAAGTCACAAGTTGTCTCAGGGCACTGAACAGAAACAATCAAATGTAAAAATAATAAGTTAACAGAAACTTTAATATAAAAATAATGGTAACACTATTTATCTGAGGAGACTGCTTTGAGTTTAACTCCATGTTATAAAAAAGCTACAGTAGTTAGCCAGAGTTATTTCAGGATGAAATAATTTGAACTTCTGTTTGAATTTAATGCTATGAACTTTTTCCTTTTTGTTACATTTACTATGAATTTCTCACAGGGCAGATTAGAGCCAACATGGAGGACTCACCAACATATACAGTATTATTATTATTATACATATAATATTGTCCAGTGTCTGATGCTGCAGTCATGTTACTGAGCTCCCACTGATGGGCTAACCTGGTTCCACCACCAGCAGCAGGATCCTCAGACAGAACAGCTGGTGGGATGTCCTGGTATCTGCAGCCCTCTCTCCATTTGTTTCTTCATGGACATGGAGCTGTGACATTATGTTGTGCCTCTTGCTCAGCAAAAAGCTCCTCCAGTGGAGACTTTCTGGACAGACTGCAGGAAGTTCCTAAACAAACAACAGGTTTATCAGTATTATCAGTAAAAAGAGATTATTAAATCATTTTTAAGACTGAGAATGTATACAATTATTAGCTCTGTTGTTATTGCCTAACTAACCTATTCAATAATTCTTCAAACTGTGACATTCACTCATAATGGAATGAAAGAGAACATAAACAGAAATTATATAATAATGAAAACTAGAGACATTAAAACATTTTAAAAGACACAGAGAACTTTAAATGAATTAAGAATGTTAATAAGTGTTGGATTTGAGTGCAATGTAAGTGCAATCCATGGTTGAATTGAATCCACATCTGAAAAGGGATGCAACCTTTTCACAACATATGCTGTAACAGTTCTGTGGCACTCTTCATTCAGTTAAACTGACGTATTTACCTTGGACAGTCACTGGTGAACACTGTGAAGCCATTTCAGGTCGTTTGTCTAAGAAAAAAAAAACGAGCTAACGTTAGCATCGTGTTTGTATTTGAGCTGACTTACCGCTTTAAGCGGAGTATAACTTATTAGCTGCCTTAATGTTGGTATGAGACTAGTTTATAGTTTACCTGATGGAGCCGAAGAGGTAGCGATCAGCGAAAAGTTCGGCGGAGCGTTTTGCAGACGGACCACTCTGTACTTCCGGTCGGATACGAAGCGAAAATAATCCGGTGGAGTGCGTCAAAGACGGGACACTATTTTACTTCTCCACCCTCCTTTGCATGATAGAAAATTATTGCAAGTGCTGCACTGACCTGACTGGTCATTTTATTAAATTAGTACGCTATCGATAGCAGATGCACACTTCCGGTGGATTCTTCTTCGTTGGTTTTCGGTGGCGGCTACTTCCAGTCGGCTAACTAGCATCGAACATAGGAATCGCAAATTAATATTTTGAACGATTTCGGGAAAACCGGACAGTTAGTCCCGGTTCCGAACAATTCTCGATGCTCACGAGTCTCAAATGGCGAGTCCGAGTCGAGTTGGAAGTCTTTTGAATGCAAGTCCGAGTCGAGTTGGAAGTCTTTTGAATGCAAGTGAATGCAAGTCCGAGTCGAGTCTGAAGTCTCTGTTTTTGCGACTTAAGTGCGACTCGAGTCCGAGTCCCAAACTCGAGTCCCCATCTCTGCATTAGATAATGATAAGAGGATTTTTGCTTTTTGGGAGTTGGTGGTTACCTGGCTTTTTGACAAATTTGGTAAACGTCAGCAGCTGTTCTGGCCATTTTGAAGCTGCCGGGCATGGAAGGAATGTGTCGTGCGGTCAACACTCAGACTCAGACGCTGTGCAATCGAATCTCGATGGTGGGAAGAAATCGATCTTGGAGCGGTTGGAAGCTCGACTCTGGGTATGAAATCAGCATTTGGCTGTTTGGAGTTGCCATGAGTTGCACTAGCGAGACTGTAAAGGAAGATGGAAATTAACAGAGCTCGGCCTGACCCAAAACAAATGCTGATATCTGAATAAGGCTCCCCCGCGCTGGCCTTCGTAAGCTGACTATCTCAATTTCTCCTGGATGTTATGGAGGAAACAAGATGCCCCGCCCTCCCCTCCCTGCTCACAAGGACATGGACCAGTGTCAGAGCTCAAGTGAGCCAGATGATAAACACCACCTCTTATTAGGACTATGGCTAGGATTGGGGTGGGGGGTGGTGGCTCTGGACAGTGCTCACGGACTACTTCCCTACTTCCCCTCAAATTCACGCCTTCACTGGTCTCCCTCATTGTCCTCCTCCCCCCTCACATGTGCATGTGGAGTGCATAGAATAAGTATTAATTTTAATTAAAAAACCATGCATGAATCACAGACTCATAAGAATTAAATATCTCTTTAAATGGCCTCAGTTTGGAGAAATAAGTTTAATTTTGACGGTTAGTCCAAGCCAGATGAAAGTTTTATTGTTGCCTTAAAAAAAAAAGTTCATACCAGCACTATTTTACAAATATTCATATTACCATGTGTTTTCTAAAAAACTGAACTAGAAGTTTGGGGTTTATGTAAAGCTAAACAGTTTATGGTATAAAGGATTATAAAAGAATACAGGTGGCCCCCGACTTACGATGGAGTTCCGTTCCTACGCCCGTGCATAACACGAAAATCGCCGTAAGTCGAAATACACATACACACCGCCCCATATACTGTACACGTACATGTACGGTACTGTACAGTTACCAAGCACTTCGCCTATCCTAACACAGTACGTACATAATTATCAAAAAACACATACAGTACATACAGTATGTTGCCATAATGAAGGATAAAAAGAGTTAATTTCTTACTGGGAGCTGGTCAATTCTTCTTCCGTCTGTTAGCATGTTAGCTCGTGCACCTCCGAGCTCCTGCAGCTTCACACGGTCCACAACATTTACAGCAACGTCTGTTTGCATGTTAACTCGTTGCTCAGTTGCAACCTCTGCCTCGTAAACCTCCGCTCCAAAAAATAAGGTCTCTGTATTTCCACGCACGGTCCAACAGTCCAGAGTTAGAATATTAGCCCCTCCTGACCTCCTCTGCTCCGGTCTCTCCTGTAAGTTTCCAGCTCCCACCTCCCTCCCTCCTGTAAGTTCCCACTGAGCGCGCGTGTCAAGCTCCCCCTCCCTCCTGTAAGTTTCGTTTCAGTTGTAAGTTTCGTTTCAGTATTTTCTGGTGTAAAGGCGCATAAACCACGTAACTCGAACAATGCTTTTCAATGGGAGGGCGTTCATAACCGCGAAACATCGTAACTCGAGACCGTCGTAACCCGGGGACTACCTGTATACATATGAGCTGTTGTGATTGCTATCCACAACAGGTAAGCTCTTATCTAGTATTATGGATCTGGTATCATGGACGATCAACTCTATTGACAAGATTTTTTCAACAAAACGACAAAGTCCAAGGGACCCAGCATGTCCAGCTCAGACGCACACTGCGGGATACGTCATGGACTCGTGGGGAGTGTGGCAGGTGATGTGTCTCTCAGTCCTGTCTCAGGAGGACTTTGAAGACGTTTACATAATTGGATTTATGATAGCGGGGACTCTGCATTTTGGTATTGGAGGGGCTCTGTTCTATCGGAAATTGAAGAAGGCGGCGGCAGCAGTTTCGGCCATGACAAAGCTTCAGAGCCAGTGTGAAGGTTTGATCCGTGCCGTGACCTAGCAAAATCAGCTGATTTATGAGCTAAACCATAAGGTGGAGGCGATTTATGAGAATCGCAGGCCACCTGCGGCTTCTGGGACTCGTGAGCGTGGTGGGTTCGACCTTGGGGGAAACTCATAGCATGGATCAGTGGAATGGATTCCCACAATTAGGCCATTTTGGAAACAGATCATCCAGATGGACTCAAGGCTGAAGGAAAAAAATCTGTCTGCTTGAAGAAAATCAACAATCAAGCTTATCTGAATCTAACTCCCTGCCAGCCTTGGAAATGGGCTGACTATCAAATTTCTCCTGGGTCATGAGTAACCAAGGAGGACAACAACTGCATCTATCGCTTCCCCCCTCCTCCCTCCGGATAACCTTCTGTGAAAACTTATCAGAACTGCTGGCTTAATCAACATCATCAGAACTGTGACCGATGTGAAAAAGGCTCATGGACAAATCTCACCACCTCGACCTCAAATGCATATGTAATCTGTTTTTAATTGTGCTGCTGGCAGAGTTTTTTGACGTCTCAAATCGTGTCCTTATAGACAAGATGTGAAATATATTTTTTTAATACCACTATCTACCCCCATGGTTCTTTCCCTTATTCATATCTAATATTATTACAGTATTCTGATAAGAATAAGATGGCCGCGCTGAAAAAATTAACTGCAGCTTCGCACACTTAGTCCCGCTTTAGGGTGACTGTGCGTACATGTTCTCGCTGTACCTCGGTGCAATGATAATAAAGCTTATTCTGATTCTAATTCTGATGAACTGATTGTGAGAATTTATTACGATTCTGATTAACAAGAAAGTAAATGGTAAATGGAGCTTACTTATATAGCGCTTTCCAGCCCCCTTTGAGGGGCCCCAAAGCGCTTCACAGTACCAACCATCCACCTATTCATACACACATTCATACACCGGTAGCGGTAGACTGCCTTGCAAGGCGCTGCCAGTCCTACCAGGAGCAACTCGGGGTTAAGTGTCTTGCCCAGGGACACAACGAGGTATGCCGTGACCGCCCGGGGATCGAACCCGAGACCTTCTGGTCCTGAGCCGGCTGCCCTGCCTCTACAGCATCTTGGCCCTCGGTAAACTGAATTTACAGTCAGTAAACTGATACTGATAAGTTTGAAACCTTTAAATAGCATCAGAAAAAGTCTGAACATCTCCAGATGAAAATTAAATAGTTTTGGTTAACTGATCAATCCATATTTATTTAACCACATACTGTACACTGACCCAAATTCAATTTACGACACTGAATTTTAAAAAATCCACAAGTATGAAAGAAATGAATACTGTACATGACACCGACATTACGCAGAGGGGGGGCGAGTAGGGACTCAAAGGCGGTGAGTAGCCAGCCCGCAGAGTTCAGATAAAATCACTCAGTTCATATACAGGCAGTCCCCGACTTACGAGCGAGTTCCGTCCCTAGGGGGCGCTCGTATGTCAAAAATTCGTAAGTAGGATCACATAGAAAAATAAAAATAAATTTTTTTTTAGAACGTATGACACAATTTTTTTTTAATTTTTTTTTAAATTTTTTTTAAATTTATTTAATAAATGAATACATGTACAGTACTGGACAGTCACCAAGCACTTAGCCTATCCTAACACAGTTTTTAAAGATGAAGGAATGAGTTGAATTGTCTCCCTTTCCCTTTCCTTGGTGGAGCCTGCAGGGAGGAGGGAGACAATTCAACTGACTCCTTCATCTTTAAAAACTGTGTTAGGATAGGCTAAGTGCTTGGTGACTGTACAGTACTGTACATTTATTTATTAAAAATATACAGTACTGTATATACAGTATTTTTATTTTTTTATTGTTTTTTATTTATAAATAGATAAATGTACAGTACTGTACAGTCACCAAGCACTTAGCCTATCCTAACACAGTTAAGGAGTCAGTTGAATTGTCTCCCTCCTCCCTGCAGGCTCCATTCCCATAAAGGGAGCTAGCTCCCTTTATGTGAAAGGGAGACAATTCAACTCATTCCTTCATCTTTAAAAACTGTGTTAGGATAGGCTAAGTG
Source organism: Garcialebias charrua (assembly GCA_038048925.1). NCBI lineage: Eukaryota > Metazoa > Chordata > Actinopteri > Cyprinodontiformes > Rivulidae > Garcialebias > Garcialebias charrua. Next base: position 23,570 of record JBBPBX010050338.1, read on the forward strand.
CTTGGTGACTGTCCAGTACTGTACATGTATTCATTTATAAAAAAAAAAAAAAATAAAAAAAATATATATATATATATATATTTTTTATATCCATCCATCCATCCATCTTCTTCCGCTTATCCGGGGTCGGGTCGCGGGGGTAGCAGCCTAAGTAGGGAGGCCCAGACTTCCCTCTCCCCAGCCACTTGGAGCAGCTCCTCCGGGGGAATCCCAAGGCGTTCCCAGGCCAGCCGAGAAACATAGTCCCTCCAGCGTGTCCTGGGTCTTCCTCTGGGTCTCCTCCCGGTGGGACATGCCCGGAACACCTCACCAGGGAGGCGTCCAGGAGGCATCCTAACCAGATGCCCGAGCCACCTCAACTGGCTCCTCTCGATGTGGAGAAGCAGCGGCTCTACTCCGAGTCCCTCCCGGATGACTGAGCTTCTCACCCTATCTCTAAGGGAGAGTCCAGCCACCCTGCGGAGAAAACTCATTTCAGCCGCTTGTATCCGAGATCTTGTTCTTTCGGTCATAACCCAAAGCTCATGACCATAGATGAGGGTGGGAACGTAGATCGATCGGTAAATTGAGAGCTTTGCCTTTTGACTCAGCTCTCTCTTCACCACGACAGACCGGTACAGCGCCCGCTTCACTGCGGACGCTGCACCTATCCGCCTATCGATCTCACGCTCCAGTTTTCCCTCATTCGTGAACAAGATCCCGAGATACTTAAACTCCTCCACTTGGGGCAGGACCTCCTCCCCGACCCGGAGAGGGCATGCTACCCTTTTCCGGCTCAAGACCATGGCCTCGGATTTGGAGGAACTGATCCTCATCCCGGCCGCATCACACTCGGCTGCAAACCGCTCCAGTGAAAGTTGTAAATCACGAACTGATGAAGCCAGTAGGACCACATCATCTGCAAAAAACAGAGAAGCGATTCTAAGGTCACCAAAACGGATCCTCTCAACACCTTGGCTGCGCCTAGAAATTCTGTCCATAAAAGTTATGAACAGAATCGGTGACAAAGGGCAACCTTGGCGGAGTCCAACTCTCACCGGAAACGAGCCTGACTTACTGCCGGCAATGCGGACCAAGCTCTGACACCGGTCGTACAGGGACCTAACAGCCCTTATCAAAGGGCCTGGTACCCCATACTCCCGGAGTACCCCCCACAGAACCCCCCGAGGGACGCGGTCGAATGCCTTCTCCAAGTCCACAAAGCACATGTAAACTGGTTGGGCAAACTCCCACGCACCCTCCAGGACCCTGCTGAGGGTGTAGAGCTGGTCCAGTGTTCCACGACCAGGACGAAAACCACACTGCTCCTCCTGAATCCGAGGTTCGACTATCCGACGGACCCTCCTCTCCAGAACCCCTGAATAGACCTTACCAGGGAGGCTTAAGAGTGTGATCCCCCTATAGTTGGAACACACCCTACGGTCCCCCTTTTTAAATAGGGGAACCACCACCC
>JBBPBX010050339.1:0-10864 GCA_038048925.1 Garcialebias charrua
ATATATACTGTACAGTATATATACATTTTTAAATGGAGATGCGTGTCATAACCACAAAACGTCGTAACTCGAGACCATTGTAAGTCGAGGACTACACAGTAAAAAAAAAAATCCGTAAAAAAACGGAAAATGCCCTGGTAATTTTCTGCCAGTACATTCTTCGTTTTTTCACAGATATTTCCGTAAACCCTAAAACGGATTTTTCCCGTAATTTAACAGTTTTTTTAATGTATAATTTACATAAATTTCTGTTAATCTAGGGTGCCAGGTAAATGGAGTCCTCTTTTGCGCTTCTTCTCAAAGGTTCTTGTTCCCAGGGTGCTTTGCGCAAAAAAAAAAGGAGACACCCCTGTGAAAAATTATAACGGAAAATTCCTTCACACTTCCACAGTACATTTACCTGTTTTTTTACAGATTTTTTTTTTTACAGTGTACCTGTATTGAATTTGCATGAACTTTGTTGCCTTAAACCACTTTGGCTGTGGCTGCCTGCCTGAGCCGACGAGGGACAGGACGGCCCCCAGAAACCATCTTGGCTCCAGAAAACTGGTTGGTCCACTTAAGGTGTTTACTGCTTGGTGAGGAAACAGTTTGCTGGAACTCCTCTGACTGATGAGGCCCTCCGGATGGAGGGTGAAACGTTTCTATAAAAAATAAACTGTTCAGATGACCTGACTGAGAATTATTGGATTTGGTACCTGGATGATTGAGCATGAACTTTGTTGCAATATTAATATCTCATCATTTTTGTCTTTTTAAGCTCTGTTATAAAGTTTGTGCAAGTTTATAAAACTAATAAATGTAAAAAAAAAATGATGAAAATAACTGAACAGAAAATTAAAAATAAGAACTCTATAACTTTGGTGAGTTTTGGTTTTCAGTGTTCTGGTGTCGTTGGATAATTAGTGTTGATTAAAAGATTCAGAATAGTTAATCGATCGGGTGATCAGCCGCAGAAAACACAAACTTCTGTTTCATTAGGCAGCTGTGGCTGAGTGGTTATAGAAGGCTGTCCTCCAATGCAAGAGTTGGGGGTTCAAACCCACCAGAAGTCACATGTTGAAGTGTCCCTGGGCAAGACACCGAACCCCTCATTGCCTCAGATGTGTGTCCCATCAGTGTATGAATGTGATAAAGCTCTGATTAGTCTCTTTAGAATGATTTGGTCACTTAGATTGTAGAGATCTAGTAGATGCTGTATGAACGGGTGACTGCATGAGGCACAGATTGTTGTAAAGAGCTTTGAGTGTCTTGGTAAGACAGAAAGCAGCTGTACAGTCCATTTTAACAAACGTGGCTGTGAAACCAGCCCGCACTATCATCCCTCCACCTCCGTGCCCCGCAGTGCATTTGTCTGCACTGCCGATCAAAGCCTCGACTCTTTGGGATGTCCGGGGAAGAATAGGGACGGAGATAATGAACCAGAAGAAGAAGAAGAAGAGAAGCGAAGCGTCCCCTCTCGCATTCAGTCCCGTGGAAACGACGGGAGAAGATCTGAGGCTTTAGGAACTGGGAGGAAGTTCATATCCGTGTCTTCTTATTCTCAGCAGCAGCATGTCGGGGCGCTGACTCGCAGCCGAACAAAGGCGGGTTTTTAGTGAAGGGGGGCGCGGCACGCCAGCTTGCCCTCACACGGTTGTCAAACTGAAATCCTTCCAGTCCGAGCAGAGTTAGCATAATCCCCCCGAAATACTCCCCAACCCGCTCAGAGACTCATCCAGACATAGAAAACAGCTCTCTGTTCTCGAAGGAATGCTTGTCGCCCGCCAGACTTTCAAACTGACACAAGCTGAAAGGGGGCGGGGCTTAATCTGTTTGGTCAAACCTCTGAATCCGTTTCTTCCGCCATCTTTGTCCAGATTTGACGAGCACTCAGAGCACGTGTTTTAGTGACTCTCAGCTACTACCACAGTATTTACGTCGGTATCTGTAAAACTGACTGACTCACAACCATTCTGTGCTTTTAAGATAAGTTGGCCGTGGTGGCCATCTTGAATTGAAGCGACTCCAACTGTGAAGGAGTTGTTGACGTACAGCTCATGATTTTTACCTGACAGTTTCGTTAAAATCCATTCAGTGGCTCGTGAGATATTTTGCTGACAGATAGATATACAGGTAATCCTCGAGTTACGACGGTCTCGAGTTACGATGCATCTCCCATTTACTGTACTATGAAAAGCCTTATTTCGGCAGCAGCGGAAGAATACAGTATTGAACAGTACGCGGCGCAGGAATATGGCGGATGGACCGGTTTTACGTCGTAAACGTAGCGGCGGAGGAATACACGGCACTGTACTGTGAACGCGGTTTTACGTCGTAAACGGAATGCGGAATACGGCGTATGGGCCGGTTTTATGTCGTAAATGTAAAGCAACGGCGGAAAATATTGTACTGTACGTGGTGCGGCGGTGGAAAATATTGTACTGTACGCGGTGCGGTGGCAGAAAATATTGCACTGTACGCGGTGCAGCGGCAGAGGAATACTGTACTGTACTGTGAACGCGGTTTTACGTCGTAAACGGAATGCGGAATACGGCGTATGGGCCGGTTTTATGTTGTAAACGTAAAGCAGCGGCGGAAAATATTGTACTGTACACGGTGCGGCGGCAGAAAATATTGCACTGTACGCGGTGCAGCGGCGGAGGAATACTGTACTGTACTGTGAATGCGGTTTTACGTCGTAAACGGAATGCGGAATATGGCGTATGGGCCGGTTTTATGTCGTAAACGTAAAGCAGCGGCGGAAAATATTGTACTGTACGCGGTGCGGCGGTGGAAAATATTGTACTCTACATGGTGCGGTGGCAGAAAATATTGCACTGTACGCGGTGCAGCGGCGGAGGAATACTGTACTGTACTGTGAACGCGGTTTTAAACGGAATGCGGAATACGGCGTATGGGCCGGTTTTATGTCGTAAACGTAAAGCAGCGGCGGAAAATATTGTACTGTACACGGTGCGGCGGTGGAAAATATTGTACTGTACGCGGTGTGGCGGTGGAAAATATTGTACTGTACGCGGTGCGGCGGTGGAAAATATTGTACTGTACGTGGTGCGGCGGCGGAGAATACTGTACTGTGAACGCGGTTTTACGTCATAAACGGAATGCGGAATACGGCGGATGGGCCGGTTTTAGGTCGTAAACGTAAAGCAGCGGCGGAAAACATTTTACTTTACGCGGTGCAGCGGCGGAAAATATTGTACTGTACGCTGTGCAGCGGCGGAGGAATACTGTACTGTACTGTGAACGCGGTTTTACGTCGTAAACAGAAAACGGAATACAGGTACGGCGGATGGACCGAGGAGAATGGCGTCACCAGCATCCCGGTAGGCAATTACGGTAACTCTTTTTGCCCTTCATTATGGCTCCCAAACGTATGTGTTTTTTGATATATATGTAGGGTACTGTGTTAGGATAGGCTAAGTACTTGGTAATACAGTACTGTACATGTATATGGTGCAGTATGTACGTATATTCTGACTTACGTCGAAAATCGGTTTACGATGCCGCGTAGGAACGGATCTACGTCGTAAGTCGAGGACTACCTATAGTTGACTCTCATAATTAAAAGCCAGGTTTTAAAAACTAATTTTGTGCACTCAGAGTATGTGCTGGGGATGACTCTCAAAGTCAAAGTCAACTTTATTGTCAGAACTGCAATATGTACAGGACATACACAGGATTGAAATTGCGTTTCTCTCAGTCCCTCGGTGCAACAGTAACCATTTAAACACTAAAACACTGAAACATTTAATAAACATAAGCATAAAATAGTAAAAGTGTAACACTGTCCTGAGTTTTTGCATAGTAGTATAAAAGTATGAAAATTTACACCAACACTAAAACACTAAACATTTAATGAACATAAGCATAAAATGAAATAATAAAAGTGTAATACTGTCCTGAGTTTTTGCATAGTAGTATAAAAAGTATAAAAAGTATATCTATAAAATAAACTGAAGGTTCTAGCATTGACATTTGCAAAGAGTGGCAAAGCAGCATATGAGTTAATGTACACAGTATATGTATGAGGTAGTTGATGTTGGTATAGAGGCAAAGTGGCATNTATACACAGCCCGCTGCATACACACTTTACATAGATAAAAATAATAATGATAATAATAATGAATTCAATTTATAACGCACTTTTCATTAATGAAAATCTCAAAGTGCTACAAAGTGCAACAGAATTAAATGTCAATAAAACAAGTAAAACAAGTAAAATCAATAACAGTATCAACTAAGATCAAAAGTAGAATCATGAGGAGGTAGAGTATGCTCGGTTGAAAAGAAAGGTCTTCAAGCCGCTCTTAAAGTCAACCACAGACTGTGGGGCTCTCAGACAGTCAGGAAGAGAGTTCCACAGGCGGGGGCAGCCACACTGAAAGCCCGGTCTCCCATGGTCCTTAATTTGGTTCTCGGAATGTGAAGGAGATTACTGTTCTGTGACCGCAGCGACCGGGTGGATGAGTATGGAATAAGAATATCCTTCAGATAATCTGGTGAAGCTCCATGTAAGCATTGATGTGTAATGAGAGCAGTTTTGTACTGAATTCTGTAGGCGACAGGAAGCCAATGAAGGTTATGGAGAATGGGCGTAATATGTTCAAATTTACGAACTCTCAACAAGATCCTTGCTGCACTGTTTTGAATATATTGAAGTTTCTGAAGGTTTTTGCCAGGGATTCCAATAAACAGGGAGTTGCAGTAGTCGAGCCTGGAGGAGACAAAAGCATGGACGAGCTTCTCAGCATCGGAAAAAGTTAGGGATGGGCGAAGTCTGGAGATGTTTCGAAGATGGAAGAAGCAAGTTTTAAACAGAAGCTTAATGTGATTTTCAAATGTAAGATTGGAGTCCATTTTTATTCCAAGATTAGTAACAGAGGTGGAGAGGGGGATGTCTTGTCCAGAAAAGGAAAGTGTTGTTATAGGAGATGTTTGTACCTGGTGAGGGGTGCCAATCAGTATGGCCTCAGTCTTGGAGCAGTTTAATTGAAGAAAGTTCTGATTCATCCATGCCCTAATTGCCTCCAGGCAGGCAGAGAAAAAACATATTTTTGCACTAATGGAACCTCATAAACCCACTTCTGTGGTCTCCCTGTTCATTTTCTCCCCAGCACTCCACCATCACTCTTACAATGCAGTAAAACATACTGATGGGGCACCGTCTTTGCCTTCAGTCTGAACCTGAGCTCTGCAAAGAATCTGCATTGCTCAGTATGTTCAGTGATGCATCTCATGCATCTCAGGCTAAGAAAGTGCAGAGCTTTTTTTTTTTTTTATGACTCAAATTTAAGATGGAATTGGGTAGTGACTGCAACTGACCCAGTAACATGGAAGCATTGCTCAAAGCTAGTAGATTTTACACATGGCCCAGTTCTTTTTTTTTTTTTTATGACTCAAATTTAAGATGGAATTGGGTAGTGACTGCAACTGGCCCAGTAACATGGAAGCATTGCTCAAGGCTAGTTTTTTTACACATGGCCCAGTTCTTTTTTTTTTTTTTTTTGAGTCATTTAAAGGAGGAACATCTGGGAAAAAGAACGGGCGAGACTTTTAGTGAATTTCTGATTTTTCTTGTGGGCGTTGTTTCTCATCCATCAGCGTTTCTGTTGTTGAACGTCTGACTTCTCTCTCCTGTTGGTACGTTTTTTTATCGGAAGGCGCAAGAGAACAATACCTTTTCTTTTGTTTTTTTTGTATTTTTGCTGTTGATTGTTTTTTCTGAAGCTCCTGCGTTTTACATGTTTTTCATCCCTGGTGCCCATTCTCTTTTTGGTTTGCACGTCAGAAGTTTGATGGCCCCGATTTGGACGTTTTGAAGGAACCTGGCATCTGTTATGGGAAGCGTTTTTTCCCCACTTTTATAGATGGCCTCCCTTCTTACCTTATAGCCATCCTCTTCACACCAATATGATTTTTTTTTTTAAATAGGACAGAAAGAAAGTAAAGACGGAAAGCAAGACCACAAAACATAACAAACACACACAGAAAGCACAAGGCAAACACACCCGACCGCCGTCTGCAAACCTGCAAAGAACATGACAGAACACAACAACAAAACACATCTGTACAGTATAACAGGCCTAGAACATTCATGGCTTTGCAGTAGATTTCTATAAATATATACACCTACACCTATACATACATACCTACATACTGTACATACTGTACATACATACACATGCATATGCAGTCACATGCACATCTACATATCTACATACAATACCTGCATGTGCATCCCTGCATCTATTTGTGTGTGGTTATGAGCATGCATAAGTGTATAAGGCTTCTCTAATAAAACATTCAATAGTGACCACCGGGGCCCCACTCTGGAGCCAGGCACGGAGGAGGGGCACGTTGGCGAGCGCCTGGTGGCCGGGCTTTTACCCATGGAGCTCGGCCAGGCACAGCCCGAAGAGGAGACGTGGGTCCCCCTTCCCATGGGCTCACCACCTGTGAGAGGGGCCAAAGGGGTCGGGTGCATTGTGGAATGGGTGGTGGCCGAGGGCGGGGACCCTGGCGGTCTGATCCTCGGCTACAGAAGCTGGCCATTGGGACATGGAATGTCACCTCTCTGGTGGGGAAGGAGCCTGAGCTAGTGTGTGAGGTTGAGAGGTTCCGGCTAGCAATAGTCGGACTCACCTCAACGCATGGCTCTGGCTCTGGAACCAGTTTCCTTGAGAGGGGTTGGACACTCTTCCACTCTGGAGTTGCCCCTGGTGAGAGGCGCCGAGCAGGAGTGGGCATACTTGTTGCCCCCCATCTTGGTGCCTGTACGTTGGGGTTCACCCCGGTGAACGAGAGGGTAGCCTCCCTTCGCCTACGTGTGGGGGGACGGGCTCTGACTGTTGTTTGTGCCTATGCGCCAAACGGCAGCGCAGATTACCCACCCTTTTTGGAGTCCTTGGAGGGGGTATTGGAGGGTGCGCCTCCTGGGGACTCCCTTGTTCTGCTGGGGGACTTCAACGCTCACGTGGGCAATGACAGTGAGACCTGGAGGGGTGTGGTTGGGAGGAACGGCCCCCCTGATCTGAACCCGAGTGGTGTTTTGTTGTTGGACTTCTGTGCTCGTCATGGATTGTCCATAACGAACACCATGTTCAGGCATAAGGGTGTCCATATGTGCTCTTGGCACCAGGACACCCTAGGTCGCAGTTCGATGATCGACTTTGTTGTCGTCTCATCTGATCTGCGGCCGCATGTCCTGGACACTCGGGTGAAGAGAGGGGCGGAGCTGTCAACTGACCACTACCTGGTGGTGAGTTGGCTCCGATGGTGGGGGAGGATGCCGGTCAGACCTGGCAGACCCAAACGTATTGTGAGGGTCTGCTGGGAACGTCTGGCAGAGTCTCCCGTAAGACGGAGCTTTAACTCCCACCTCCGGGAGAGCTTTGAACACGTTCCGAGGGAGGCGGGGGACATTGAGCCCGAGTGGGCCATGTTTCGCGCCTCTATTGTCGAGGCAGCTTATCGGAGTTGTGGCCGCAAGGTTGTTGGTGCCTGTCGTGGTGGCAACCCTCGAACCCGGTGGTGGACACCGGCGGTGAGGGATGCTGTCAAGCTGAAGAAGGAGTCCTATTGGGCCTTTTTGGCCTGTGGGACCCCGGAAGCAGCAGATAGGTACCGGCAGTCCAAGCGGCATGCGGCTCGGGTGGTTGCTGAGGCAAAAACTCGGGCGTGGGAGGAGTTCGGAGAGGCCATGGAGAATGACTTCCGTACGGCTTCGAGGCGATTCTGGTCCACCATCCGGCGTCTCAGGGGGGGAAAGCGGTACGCGACCAACACCATTTATGGTGGGGATGGCGTGCTGTTGACCTCAACTCGGGATGTTGTGAGTCGGTGGGCGGAGTACTTCGAAGACCTCCTCAATCCTACTGGCACGTCTTCCACTGAGGAAGCGGAGCCTGGGGACTTTGGGTCGGGCTCTCCAATCTCTGGTGCTGAGGTCGCCGAGGTGGTTAAAAAGCTCCGCGGTGGCAAGGCTCCGGGGGTGGATGAGATTCGTCCTGAGTTCCTTAGGGCTCTGGATGTTGTGGGGTTGTGTTGGCTTACGCGACTCTGCAATATCGCGTGGACATCGGGGGCAGTTCCCTTGGATTGGCAGACTGGGGTGGTGGTTCCCCTATTCAAAAAGGGGGACCGTAGGGTGTGTTCCAACTATAGGGGGATCACACTCTTAAGCCTCCCTGGTAAGGTCTATTCAGGGGTTCTGGAGAGGAGGGTCCGTCGGATAGTCGAACCTCGGATTCAGGAGGAGCAGTGTGGTTTTCGTCCTGGTCGTGGAACACTAGACCAGCTCTACACCCTCAGCAGGGTCCTGGAGGGTGCGTGGGAGTTTGCCCAACCAGTTTACATGTGCTTTGTGGACTTGGAAAAGGCATTCGACCGCGTCCCTCGGGGGGTTCTGTGGGGGGTACTCCGGGAGTATGGGGTACCAGGCCCTTTGATATGGGCTGTTAGGTCCCTGTACGACCGGTGTCAGAGCTTGGTCCGCATCGCTGGCAGTAAGTCGGGCTCGTTTCCGGTGAGAGTTGGACTCCGCCAAGGTTGCCCTTTGTCACCGATTCTGTTCATAACTTTTATGGACAGAATTTCTAGGCGCAGCCAAGGTGTTGAGAGGATCCGTTTTGGTGGCCTTAGAATCTCTTCTCTGTTTTTTGCAGATGATGTGGTCCTATTGGCTTCATCAGTTCGTGATCTACAGCTTTCGCTGGAGCGGTTTGCAGCTGAATGTGATGCGGCCGGGATGAGGATCAGTTCCTCCAAATCCGAGGCCATGGTCTTGAGCCGGAAAAGGGTAGCATGCCTTCTCCAGGTCGGGGAGGAGGTCCTGCCCCAAGTGGAGGAGTTTAAGTATCTCGGGGTCTTGTTCACGAATGAGGGAAAACTGGAGCGTGAGATCGATAGGCGGATAGGTGCAGCGTCCGCAGTGAAGCGGGCGCTGTACCGGTCTGTCGTGGTGAAGAGAGAGCTGAGTCAAAAGGCAAAGCTCTCAATTTACCGATCGATCTACGTTCCTACCCTCATCTATGGTCATGAGCTCTGGGTTATGACCGAAAGAACGAGATCTCGGATACAAGCGGCTGAAATGAGTTTTCTCCGCAGGGTGTCTGGACTCTCCCTTAGAGATAGGGTGAGAAGCTCAGTCATCCGGGAGGGACTCGGAGTAGAGCCGCTGCTTCTCCACATCGAGAGGAGCCAGTTGAGGTGGCTCGGGCATCTGGTTAGGATGCCTCCTGGACGCCTCCCTGGTGAGGTGTTCCGGGCATGTCCCACCGGGAGGAGACCCAGAGGAAGACCCAGGACACGCTGGAGGGACTATGTTTCTCGGCTGGCCTGGGAACGCCTTGGGATTCCCCCAGAGGAGCTGCTCCAAGTGGCTGGGGAGAGGGAAGTCTGGGCCTCCCTACTTAGGCTGCTACCCCCGCGACCCAACCCCGGATAAGCGGAAGAAAATGGATGGATGGATGGATGGATAGTGACCACGAAGCATCAGAGACCCGACCCCTAAGACCCGAGGCAGACAAGGGGGGACCAGAGCCCAAGACCCCAAGAGGGACCCCAAGCACAGAGCCCCCAGGACCACCCAGACAGGATAAACCACACGCCCACCCCCCAGATCCGACCATAGGGGAGAACCAAAAGAGCCCCACCAGCGACTACACACAATGACCCCCCGGGCGTTTTTGACGTTTCCCCTCCGATGTCGTTGTTGGCCTGGATCTTTAGCCTTTTTTCTGGTGTCAAGGACAGAGTGGCAATGACAACAAGTGTTTTGTTGCCGGGGCTGATAGGATCTTTGGCGACCGGACCCTTTAGTTTCAGTTCTGGTTTTGCCATTCTGAAACTTGGGATGCCTCCTTAGACTATCAGTCTGGGATTTTTTCTTGCCAGACACATCCTTGGCCTTTTTTTACTTTGTCTTGGTTCCCTGGGTTCTGCATATTTGTTTTAGCCATCTTGGAATTTTTACGCCCTATGTGTGCAAACTTTTTGTGAACCAGCTGTGGTTGTGAAGTTCCCAAACACCGGTGGGGTACTCGTGTGGGACTGAGGGCCGGTCTGTCGGAGAAGAGCGAATTAGCTTTTTTTAATTGACCACAGGTTGGTGGACAGTTTCCAGCCTCTGGTCTTTAAAGGGGACCAATTATTGGTCCTGTAAATTTTTATGGTATGTCTGTGGGCTATCCAGACCATGTTCATTTCAATTTAATTCACAAAATAATTCATAGATAATAAAATATCCCCTTTATAGTTCTGCCTTTTCTGACTTCCGTTCTGAACGAGCTGTTTATGATAAGGCCACGCCCTTCAAAAATCTGTTCACATTAACTCCGCCCTCCAAAGGGGACCCTGAGTCAGACCCAGAGGCAGACGCCATTTTGCGCAGGGCAAATGAGGCGCTGACGCGTCACGTATAGCCGTTGAGAAACATCCATAAGTTCACCCTCCATGTTAAAAACTCTTCGTCTGACTCTTCGAAAACAAGCAATAAGGCTACAGAGTAACACACTGGCTGCTAACTGCTATACACGCTCTCTCTAGCGGGGACCGCTTTTTTCACGGACCACATCCGGCGCTGAACGGATATGGTCCGTGAGCAGTCGTCCGGTTGATTTAAGAGCCCGTAAATAAGTTTTTTCGTTTTTACTGATAGATAATTAGTTATTAGCGGTACTGCATTTTAACAACAACGAAACATCGAACTCTGAGATGAACTCAGGAAAAACAACCGTGACGTCTTTTATACTGAAGTGGGTGGAGCATCACCAGGGGTTGCTAGGTGAGGGGCTGGACTCAGGTTGGGGTGGGTTGTCCTACGGCTTGTGACATCACAAGCCGTAGGATTTGAAAACGAGAC
>JBBPBX010050339.1:11318-25021 GCA_038048925.1 Garcialebias charrua
GTTCACCCTCCATGTTAAAAACTCTTCGTCTGACTCTTCGAAAACAAGCAATAAGGCTGCAGAGTAACACACTGGCTGCTAACTGCTATACACGCTCTCTCTAGCGGGGACCGCTTTTTTTCACGGACCACATCCGGCGCTGAACGGATATGGTCCGTGAGCAGTCGTCCGGTTGATTTAAGAGCCCGTAAATAAGTTTTTTCGTTTTTACTGATAGATAATTAGTTATTAGCGGTACTGCATTTTAACAACAACGAAACATCGAACTCTGAGATGAACTCAGGAAAAACAACCGTGACGTCTTTTATACTGAAGTGGGTGGAGCATCACCAGGGGTTGCTAGGTGAGGGGCTGGACTCAGGTTGGGGTGGGTTGTCCTACGGCTTGTGACATCACAAGCCGTAGGATTTGAAAACGAGACATTTATATAACTGAAAAATAAATATTCTTAGAGTAAATATACCACTGGGTGCATTTTTTTTGGCCCTAGGACTGTTTTTTTAAGAAGTACATAACCAAAGTTGAGTAAAAAAAAACATTAAAAAGTGAATTTTGCATCTTTGGTCCCCTTTAAGCTTCTTTCCAAGTTCACACAAGTTGCGATATCTTGCAAGAACCTGAAACATTTTCTCCTTTCGCCTCGCCCACAATCCTTTTGAGTCTTTGCTATGATTTTTCTCTTTAAGAGCAGAGAAAATCACTTTACTGAAATCATTTGGTTGCTTTTCAGATGCTGAATCATTAACCCGGTCATTTTCCCCCATTTTCTCAAATTTGATCCGGGTTTGAATGAAAGATTCACCTCGGAATCTTGTCAGTGTCTCCATCCTGCCTTGTTTTCTTCTGGCCCAAAGGTCAGATGAATCAATCCCAAAATGTCTGGATTCCATGGCATGCAAGATTTTTTTCTAAATCTATCAGAGTCGCCAGTAGATATTCTACTAAATGATCCATACGCCAAAGTGTTCAGTGCTAAACTGAGATAACTCTGACTCTGAGGGACCTTATATATTCGTTGTTGATGACATCACAAAGGTCCTGAATACCTTTGTGAAGCAATGCTATCAAGAGATCTTGTTTATTATTGCTAAGCAATGTGGGTTAAGGCTCCCCATAGCTCTGCATACGGCCATACGCGTGTCCGTGTGCGCGTACTGTGCGCAGGCAGTTCACCCGCACAGCTCAGCGTTCGTTCTCGCGTTCATTCTCGCGTTTTCGCACCAAATTCTTGACGTCATTTGAGCAGCTGCAGGGCAGAGCATTTACCTACGGGACAAATTGAGGTCGCTGATTGGTCATTTGCTGACACGCCTACTGCACTGATTGACAGGTCGGGTGGGGAAAAAAGGTGCGAGCTGGCAGCTGCAGCTGTGCGGTGTTCTGTGTTTATATGTTAATAAAAAGTTCTAAAAAATAAAATAAAAATAGGGAGCGCTGGTCCTGCAGCCCACACATCAGACCAGCCCACCAGGAAATCTGTAGAACCTCCCGCAGCCACGCTGGACCCGAGTTTAATTCCCTCGTGACAAATTCATTCATTTCCTCATCATTTCAGTCATGGAGTCAACAAAGGAGGAAGAGATCACTGCCTTTTGGCAAAAAAACAAAAGAAAAGGCCAGATCAGGGATGAAGAAGGGGAATTTAGTATATTTGTGTTGCATACAAAACAGTCCGGCGCCGGGCAGTTTATTGTGCGACAACACGCTTGCGTTCGCGGTCGTAAAATTTGAGCTTGGCGCGTACATGCCCTGCGGGGCTACGCTTGTGCCTCTGCGTACGAACGGCCTAGAGCGGCATACGGCCGTACGCAGAGCTATGCGGGGGCCTTAAGTTAGGCTTCACGCTAAAAACAATAGCCTACTTCAAAGCCTTTGATGTTGCCTAGCAACAACAGTGAGTTAAGCCGGGTACCGACCGGAATTGTCAAAACGCTCCTGCTGCCCCCTTTTGGCCGCTTGTCACATTCACACAAAGCCACTGAAGACGCGTCTGATGACGCACACTGGGGGGAGGCAGAGGAGGGGGTCTAGCTCATTTTCCGGGTCGAGTTGTTGTGTTTCATGCTGCTGGCAGATAAAATCAGCAGCACGTGAGCTTTGTTACTACTTGAGTGGGTTTTCTACAAGCCGAACTGCAGCTCCGACAGTCTTTCTCCACCATTACCCTCAGCACTGGCTCTCCTCAAGGATGTGTGCTGAGCCCTCTTCTGTTCACTCTGCTCACATATGATTGTACAGCCACACATCCAGGCTGTCATATTGTTAAGTTTGCAGATGATACAGCGGTGGTGGGATGCATCACAAACAATGATGAGTCCAGCTACAGACAGGAGGTGGAACACCTGGAGAGCTGGTGCAAAGAGAATAACCTTCACATGAATGTGAAGAAGACAAAGGAGATGATTGTGGACTTCAGAAGGAACAAACACACCCACACCCCACTGAACATAAGTGGATCTGCAGTGGAAGTGGTCTCCAGCTACAAATACTTGGGTGTACACATGAATGATAACCTCAGCTGGAGCAACAACACCACCAGCCTGATCAAGAAAGGTCATCAGAGACTCTACTTCCTCAGACGGCTGAGACGAGCTGGTCTGAGCAGCCCAGTTCTCACCTCCTTCTACAGGTGTGCAGTGGAGAGCATCCTGTGCTCCAGCATCAACGTGTGGCATGGAGGCTGCACAGTTGAAGAGAGGAAAGCTCTACAGAGAGTGGTGAAGGCTGCACAGAAGTCTGTTGGAGTCAGTCTCCCCACCATCACAGACATTTACACCTCCAGATGCAGGAAAAGAGCCACCTGCATCATGAAAGACCTCACTCACCCAGCACACTCACTCTTTGCCCCACTCCCCTCAGGACGGAGGTTGAGGAGCATCAAATGTAGAACCACTAGACTGAGGAACAGCTTCTACCCTGAGGCTGTTAGACTCATGAATAAATAAATAATAAGAATAAACACTGCAAAATATCACATCATGCTGATGCTGATCTGTTTTCTTGTTGCTGTGTTCATCTGTGACCATCTGCTCATACAGACTCATGTTCGTGCTGCTGTTTATAATGATGTTTTTCTACTACATTAGGGCTTAGTGTATTTCTAGTTGATGTTTTTTCTTAGTTAATCCTAGATGTTATTACTGTTTTTCTCTTGCATTTGTTGTTGGATGTAACTGGGACCCTGTGTACATAATCTTGTTTTCATCACATGTACCACATGCGGTGCAAATGACAATAAAGACTCTCTGACTCTGACTCTGACTCTTTGTTGAGAAAAAAAAACGTTTTTTTATGTTTGGGGTGATTGTACGCTCGAGCGGACAGCAGCAACTGTAAAAAAAGTGTGCATGTTTGATTGTCTCGTTGTGTTCCCGTGATGGACTGGAGACCTGTTCAGGTTGTCCCCCAGCTCTCCACAATGACTGTTGGAGATAGACAGCAGCCCACTGCAATCTGCAGGAGAAGCAGGGAAAGAAGATGGACGGAGCATGTAAATAGACTGTGCACACCAACACCAATACACACGTTCTCCAACCAAGAAGTTCATGTAATGGGCTCCAACAGGAGCAGGTCAGGTCAGGCTGGGCTGAGGAAAAGCAGCTAGTGGATTGTACATGTACCGTAGGTCCTCAAAGCAAAGCTGGAGCCAAACGTCAGATTTGCTGAAAGAAAAAAAGTTGTTTTCACAGTAACATGAGTTTTGATCACTCCGTGCAAGACAATGCCTGACATCTCACGACAGTTTACGGAGAAACATCCAGAGCGTAAACCTCAAGAAAACAACAGGAACTAAAAGAAATGACAAATATTCAAGCGACGCCCGGCATGCTTCACAACAAGCCTGAGGTCAGAGCACGGCGGCGAACAGGTGCGTGATTACTTTGACAGGAAACTGTAAGAGCTTCAAATGTTTCAATGGCCTGAAAGCTCGTTGCACATTTGTTTGACCTCTTTTTGTGGTGCAGCGTCTCTGCACGAGTGTAGGACTTTATTCCACATGAGAACAGGTGCAGATAGAGAACACACCAGCAGGAGTCTGAGACACAGGAGCCGCTGCCAAGGAGCATTTAAAGAGTGAAGGTGCACATGCAGGGTTGGGTATTACCCTAAAAGTAACTAACAGAGTAAATGTAACTTGTAGTGTTAAGGATGAAGTCACAGTTCTGATGTGCTGAAGTGGAAAGGTTATGAATAGTGAATATCTTACCTGTTCCAGAAGTTGTTCTGGATGGATTCAAGTTTTGGAAAATGAGTTTAATTTCTGTTTAAAGTTCATGCTCAATAGTCCAGGTAAAAAGTCCAGCAAAGTTCAGTCAGGTCATCTGGATGGCTTATTTTATTTTGTTGAGATGTTCCGTCCTTCATCCATAGGACTTCATCAGTCGGAGGAGCCGCAACAAACTCAATCCCACAAGCAGCAGACTCACATAGTGGACCAGCCTGTTTGCTGGTGATAAGATGTTTCTGGGGGCCGCCCTCTCCCCTATCGACTCCTCTGAAGCAGCCATAGCCAAAGTAGTTCAGAACATCAAAGTCCATGCTCAATAATCCAGGTTAAAAAAATTCAAGTTCAGTCAGGTCATATGGACGGGTAACAAACTTAGTCCCACATGCTCCTGAGTGAGTGTGCTGCTTGTGGGAGTGAGCTTTTTTGGGCTCCTTGGACTGATGAAGTCCTTTGGATAAAGGACAAAATGTCACAACAACAACAAAAAAGAAAGCATCCAGATGACCTGACTGAGGTTTGTTGGGTTTAGTTTCTGTTATCTTAAAACAGCTCTAATCCAAAAAGTTTCACAGGAATCCTGTTTGATCAACCTGTAAGTTGCTGTCTGTTCTGTGGTACACTGATAATGTGAAATTCTTTGTACATTTGAAGCAGCAGCAGCTAGCAGTGGCACTTCTAGGAATCTTATTGTAATTATGTTGCCAGTGAAGGGAGGAGAGAACAGTTCCTCAAGGATTGATATTGGGACCTAAATTATTTCTATTATACATAAATGATTTGGTAAAGGTTTCTGGACTCATTAAGTGTATTCTTTTTGCTGACGACACTACATTTTTTGGTGTTGGTAATGATATCGAACAGACTTTGAAATTAATGATGACTGAACTTGTTAAAATTAAAAATTGGTTTAAAATTAATACATTGACGTTAAATCTGGATAAAACAAGTTACATGATATTTAGTAACAAAAACAAATCAATTGATGTTCCATTTCTAATTGAAGACTGTGATTCATAGAGTTGACGAGGTGAGATTCTTGGGTGTCATCATTGATGATAAATTGTCTTGGAAACAGCATATAAGTTTTGTTAAAGCGAAAATATCCAAGTCTATTGCTATATTTTACAGAGTCAGAGATTTTTTGAATGATAAGGCATTGTTTTTGTTGTATAACACATTCATTGTTCCACATTTAATTTATTGTGTTAGCGTTTGGGGAAAGGCGTGTAAATCAATTACAATGCCTACTTTTGTTTTACAGAAAAGAGTTGTTAGACTTATTACAAGAAAACAGTACAATCATCCATCAAATGTATTATTTTGTCAAACGAAACTGTTGAAGTTCTGCGATTTAGTCGGTTATAATATTTTGTTAGTTATGTATAGAGCACAGAATGATAAACTGCCTTCAAATATTCAGAGGTATTTGTTAAAAGAACGAGTTGTTACTATCTAAAGGGGAAAGATATATTTGTAAAGCCACAAATTAGAACAAGTTTGAGGGGAAGATCGGCCGTGGTTCAAGGAGTTGGGTTGTGGAACGATTTGGAGGATGATGTTAAAGTGGCTAAATCAATGGCAATATTTAAGAGAATAATTAAGTTTAAATTGTTAAAATTCTATATCTAAATTAGTTTCAGTTAGAAATTGTATGTTGTATTGGAGGTTAAAAGCTTTGTTCATTTATTTTGGAAATTAAAGAGATTGGTTGTATGAATTGTTTGTTAGAAAGATAAGGGGCAGATAAAATAAGAATTTTCTTTTCATCTGCTGCCTTTCATTTTATACTTGTGTTTTTTTTCTTCTTTTATGTGTATATTGTTATGTATTTTATTATTATAAAATGAATGAATAAACAAATTTAAAAAAGCAAAATCAATTTTGTTGGAATAACTGATAAATAATAAATAAATGAATAAATAAAACACTGTCAGTGGTGTAAAAGTTTAAGCATTTTTCAGATTGCAGTCATTTCATTGTGTTGGTGTTCCACTTTGGCCTCGGTCCGACACGGAGCTGCTGTTTTTTTCAGGGTTTATTTCCAAAAAAAAACTGTTCAAAACGCTACCTACAACAGGTAAGATGCTATTTGTTCACAACCTTTCAAGATAACCCCACTTCAACAAATTTGAAATACATTTGTAAAAATCCTGTTTAACTCCAGTGAAAAAAAGAAGTATAAAATGTCTGTTTATAATATTAAAGATCTAGTGTTCCTTGAAGGAATACGTATCGCCCGTCACCTTTGTTGCTAGTTTGATTCCTAAATGCTCAGAGAATTTGCTGTGAATGACTCTCAGCAACTACGACACCGAATCACCAAAGTTCATAATCCAGGTGTAAAATCCAATGTTCAGTCAGGTCATCTGAACGGTTTCTTTTTTTGTTTTGTTGCTAAGCCATCCTTCATCCAAAGGACTTCCTCAATCCGAGGAGCCACCAAACAAAACTGATTCCCACAAACAGCACACTCCATAGTGGGGAAAAAAACAGTTTGCTGGTGCTAAGACGGGGCCCACCCTGGAAACGTCTCGGCAAAACAAGAAACCGTCCAGATGACCTGACTGAATGTTGGATGATCACACCAAATCTTAGCTCAATATCCATCAAATCTACAGAGCTGCAGCCATTTCTGTGCAGGCTATGGTTGATTAGCTTTGGTAGTTCCATCAAAAGTTGTTTATCCAAACTCATCCACGTCTCATTAAATATAATTATGTCTCAGGCTTTATTATTTTTAATGATAGGTGTATTTGTTGAAGTTGTATACATTTTCTTCCCCACACAGAAGTTTCTTTACTTGTCATTTATTTGTGCAGCTCAAAGACGTTTTAAGGTCATATCTGATCTGTTATAATTGCTCCTTCTACCAGAACCACTCCCTGACCACACCTGCTCACCTTCTCCACCTGACAGTGTGGGTGCAGTAAAAACGGAGTGGAACAGAACAGTCCGTGCAGAGCAGATCACTCTGTCTGCTCTGCACGGTGGAGCGGAGGATGTTTCACCTTCTTCTTGTTTGAGTCTGTACTGTTATGTTGAACAGCGCTGTGGTCAGTCCCGTCAGTCATCATGAGAGCTCTAAAATGAGACTTTCCATTCGAACTGTCGGAGACTCCGCCAGGAACTGTGTCCGCCTTTATGATTCAGAAGGTGGTAATATAAAACTTTATTTTCAGACACAACTCTGAGATCCTTACCTGCCTGTTCACTGAAGATGATGTAACGTGCTCACCTAAAACTGGATTTAAACAGAAATCTGCTGGTGAAGATTCTCAGTCGTCCAGGACATGATAAAATCAAAAAAGGCGTTCAATACAAGATCAACTGGACTTTATTTGTTACAGAAGAAGTTTCGACCTCTATCCAGAGGGCTTTATCAATTCAATGCACAGACTGTGTGCGTGTGGAGTTATAACAGTCTTAGGAGTCACGCACCAACATATGTAAATTGCAAGCTGAGGTAACACATACATGTAAATTGACAGATCACACCTTAACAGTAGGGGGTTCCCTTGAGGTCTCAGACAGAAGACACACAACTGTATGTAAATTGACAAAAACACACCTCACAACCCAACAGCAGAGGTTTCTCAAACAACTTTGTTGGTCTAATTCACAGACAATTCACAGACAATTCACAGACTGGGCAGTCCTCGCTGCACTGGACTACGTACACACACAAACAGAGTGGTGTGGTGTACGCAGTCCAGTGCAGCTAGGACTGCCCAGACCGCTACATTGGAGAAACTAAGCAACCCACCCACAGAAGAATGTCCCAACACAGGAGAACAACCTCCTCTGGACAAAACTCAGCTGTTCACCTCCACCTCACGGACAAGGGTCACTCTTTTGATGACCAGAATGTGCAAATTTTGGACCGAGAGCACAGATGGTTTGAGAGGGGTGTGAAGGAAGCTGTTTATGTTAAGAGAGAAAAACCTTCTCTTAACAGAGGAGGAGGTCTGAGATTTCAACTTTCCAAGACTTATAACTCAGTTTTGGGGCTGATTCCCAGACGTTTTACACCGGATGGGAGCAGAGGTGTCTTGTCTGTGAATTAGACTAGCAAAGTTTTTTGAGAAACCTCTGCTGTTGGGTTGTGAGGTGTGATTTGTCAATTTACATACAGTTGTGTGTCTTCTGTCAGAGACCTCAAGGGAACCCCCTACTGTTAAGGTGTGATCCGTCAATTTACATGTATGTGTTACCTCAGCTTGCAATTTACACATGTTGGTGCGTGACTCCTAAGACTGTTATAACTCCACACGCACACAGTCTGTGCATTGAATTGATAAAGCCCTTTGGATAGAGGTCGAAACGTCTTCTGTAACAAATAAAGTCCAGTTGATCTTGTATTGAATGCCTTTTTTGATTAAACAGAAATCAAACGTCTGAACTTTGCGTCTTTGTTTTGTAGGTCAACGAGAACGATCAGCTATTGGAGCAAAGCTTCAGTTGGTGACATGTGAGGCAACCGTTGTTTTTTGGATGGATGGATGGATGGATGGATGGATAGAAGGTTCCTAAAGTTGGGGTTGGCATCTCACTTGAGGTCATGAAACAGCAGGTGTGGGGTCCTGAGAATTCATCCACCTATCATCTTCTGCTTGTTCCTGAGTCGGGTCTCAGGGCAGCAGCTTGAGCAGGGAGGCCCAGACATCTCTCCACAGCCACCTCTTCCAGTTCTTCTGGAAGGACTCCAAAGTGTTCCCAGACCAGTTGAGAGACAGTCTCTCCAGCGTGTCTTGGGTCTTCCTCGACGTCTCCTCCTCAGTGGAACATGCCCAGAACATCTCCCTATGGTGGCACCCAGGGGGTATCCTTACTAGATGCACGAACCACCTCTACTGAGTCCACTCGATGTGGAGGAGCAGCAGCTTTACTCAAAGTCTCTCCCGGAAAACTGGTGAACCAACTGCGCTTTGAAATAAATTTCAGTGTGTCAAATAAATGTTTACAACATTGCGTTCATGTGAACCGCTATGAACTTTTTTGATATTGTTGTTGTTGTTAGACAGCAGCAAGCCATTCGAAAAGCTATCTACAGCAAGTAAGAGACTGTTTATTAGTAGCATTTATGCAAAACCACACTTTAAATTGACACATATACTGTAAACAGATTTAAGAGCAGTTCAGTGCTTCTTATTGTGTCTTGAAAAATGTAAATAGTTGTTTTGTTTCTTGTTAGGCAAACCTTTACCACATGGGTTCCTGGATCTTTACACAGTCATTGTTACACCATGTCAGAGAAGAGGTCATCGTGAAGGAAGCACACTAAATCAGTCTTTAGCACACCCAGCTGACCGACTGTGGCAGCACAACTATTATAGGAGTAACAGCTTGGAGGAATTGCATCATATTGACTCTAACGCTAAAAGAAAGTCTTAAACACTTTAAAAAAGAAGCACCACATAAAGTACAGTATTTACCTTCATTTGGTGACGTGTCTTCATGCAAAACCTGTGATTTATGAGTTAGTTACTGGAGGTCAAGCAGTCTGTTCTTTCACATACCTCTAATTCATATGCTGCATTCAGGGAGTTCTCAAGTTGGAGGGACTCCATTCTGCCTAAAAGGCCACGAAATGAGTATTTGTCACTCACCTTAGGGTTGAAAATCAAGTTCCACATGGCAAATCAGTCAATTTTTAGGGTTTGATGTTGTAAAGGGGAACTGGAGGTTTGGGCTGTGTGTGTCTCGACACAGTCTCTATTATATGTAATAATAAAAAAAGAAAACTTGAATTAAAGGCAAACTTTGAAAAGTGGTTAAATTACATTGTTTCAAAAAAAGGCGTTCAGTACAGAAACAACTGGACTTTTTTGGTAACAGAAGACGTTTCGCATCTCATCCGAGTAGCTTTCTCAAAGAGCAGCAAGTAGAAGTCAGGCTTTTAAAAGTTGACAGAAGACACACACATACTGTATGTAAATTGACAAATCACACCTCACACCTTAACAGTAGGGGTTTCTCAAAGTATTTGTTAGTCTAATTCACAAACGAGGCTCCTCTGTTTAAAGATGGTTTCTCTCTTTTTACATAAACAGCTTCCTTCACCCCTTCACACCCCATGAAGGAAGCTGTTTATGTAAAAAGAGAGAGGAGGAAGTCTCAGATTTCAACTTTCAAAAACATATACAGTAATGCAGCTTTGGGGCTGGTTCCCAGACGTCTCACATCTGATGGGAACAGAGGAGCCTCGTTTGTGAATTAGACTAACAAAGACTTTGAGAAACCCCTGTTAAAGTGTGAGGTGTGATTTGTCAATTTACATACAGTATGTGTGTGTGTGTCTTCTGTCAACTTTTAAAAGCCTTACTTCTACACGCTGCTCTTTGAATTGAGAAAGCTACTCGGATGAGAAGCGAAACGTCTTCTGTTACAAATAAAGTCCAGTTGTTTCTGTATTGAACGCCTTTTTTGATTTTATCATGTCCTGGATGACTGAGAATCTTCACCAGCATATGATTGTTTCCTTAAATAACATTTTACATTAAACACTGACCTCTGGTGGTTAAAAAGTGTATTACATGAGCAAAAAAAAAAAATGAATCTGTAGTCAGGAAGAATCAAACCAGCAGAGGGTGGGGATGTGACTACAAACAGGTGTGTAGAGAGGTGTCTGTACCTTTGTTTACCCTCTGATTGTCTGTTAGCAAAACATTTCACGATCCACTGGACAAGTGTTTAATGAAACTTTCAGAGTCATCGACTGACTCACTTTTGGAGCCAGCTCAGACTGGGAGGGAGATACCTGGAGCTGATAAACTCATAGATTCTGTGAAAGTTCTCACAGGAGCAAGGTCAAAGTTCACTTACCCTTTAAAGTCTACATCTGTTTGAGCCTCTCCACGGTTTACAGGAACCAGAGCGCACCGAACAAAGGGAGTGCAATGGACCGAGACGTTTGTTGCACTTACGGAACAGCCTGTGTCCATTTGGGTCGATGACTCGCCACTTTCAGCAGCGCCGGTTCGGTCGACACAGTTTCAAAAGGTGACTGACCTGTGTCCCTGCAGCAGCTGTGCTGTTGATGTCGCCCGCCGCTGAAGGCAAAATGGGTGGTTACGTTGTTATTCATGACATTTTGCTGCTTTTCTTCACATCATATTCCTTTAGGCCTCTTTGGGCCTTGAGCTGTATGAGCTGAATGTTTTCAGTTGGTTCAGAAGAACTGTGTTCACTCACTGCAGGACGTTTAATGAAAACATTAATAGTTTCACTTCTTATTTTCTTTTTTATACATGCTGACGTGAGCCAGAGGGCACACTTTAGAGCTATCAGACTGAAACCAGCGCTACAAAGAAACTGGGCCATTTTCTTTCATTAAAGGCTTAATTCCCAAATCTCGAGGTAAAAGACTTGTTCTGTTGGTTTCACTTTGAAGGAATCATGACCAGCAGGTTGTTTTTTTTTTGTCTTTATGTGATGTTGCAATCAAGAGAGCAGAAGCTCCTCCAGGAATGGATTGCACAATGTTCTGATCCTGCATCGTCTTCATCAGACTGTTGTCCTTCATGAAAACCTCGACCCATCGCTCTCCTCGCTCCCATCAGGACAAACACAACCTCAGAGTGAAAATGGCCTGGCTGAAGTGAGGCCCAAACACTCGTGAACCTAAAATCTTGCACGTTCTTACCACACAAATGCTTTTCAGGAGCTGCTGGACCTTTTAAAGGTCTGCAACCGTTCAAAAGCCGAGAGTCATTCCTGCTCCTTGTTGTTGTGATCCCTGTTCACTTTCCTGGTTTGAGGTTTGTTTATGTTTATTGTGAGGTTATTCATGAAGCGTTCACAGTGTTCCCCAAACCACGGCCCCACATTTGGTCCGGCCCCCAGAATAGTAAAAAAAATAAAAAAAAAAATTATTTTTTTTTTTTTTTTTACAAATGAATACATGTACAGTACTGTACGGTCACCAAGTACTTAGCCTATCCTAACACAGTTTTTAAAGATGAAGGAGTAAGTTGAATTGTCTCCCTTTCACATAAAGGGAGCTAGCTGGGGTGGGAGGAGTGACGATATTCCAATGCGCAGCAACGCTTTCCTCAGCCCTCCTCATCTTGTATTCTCACAGACATAGTCTTGCGAGTTTTGGGTGCGGTGACACAGCGCTCTCACGAGACTTTAGGACAGCAGTGGAGCTGTCGGTGCACAGTAAACATGGATGGAAAACTAGCAAACAAGCAAACAAAAACGTATTATTTTCACACAGAGTGGGAGGAGGAGTATTTTTTTGTTTATTCTAATTCAAAGTCTATTTGCCTCATCTGTAATTCGAGCATCACCTGGCGTGGATGGAGAGTTCTGGAGTCTGCTCTCAGAAGAAAAGTATCCTTACATCCGAAGATGTGCTTTGAACTTAACAGCACTTTTTGGATCTACCTACCTGTGTGAGTCTGCTTTTTCACACATGAAAATCATCAAGTCCAAAAACAGATCCACAATGACTGATGATCATCTGGAGACCTGCCTGCGCCTCCCAACCACCTCATACTGCCCCGCGCCTCCTCCTCTCAGTGTCAGAAGTGCCACTAAGGTAGAGACACATTTATTTTATACAGCTTGCACCAGATGACACCATCCTGCTGCACAGAGCAGCTGCCTAGTTTTGATATTTAGGTTTTATTGAGGTTTGAAATAGTTGTTGGAGATTTGTAAATCTGCACCTTTGTAAGTCACTTTTTGTAAATAGTTAGTGTAAATGAGGGAGTTTTATATTGTTCAGTTCATTGTTTATTCGTTTCTTTAAAAAATATGGTGTGCTTTTCAAATATTGCGTCATTTTACTTTGATAAAATACTTTAATTAAATAAAACTAGCAACACATTACGTTCTGTTTTATTTACTTTAAAGAAGTGAGGAGTAGGGAGATGAAAATTTTTGTTTTTTGATACTGAGACTGGACGAGTAGCTCTCGGCAAACTGCCGACTTCAAAAGTAACTCTTGGTTCAAAAAAGGTTGGGCACCCCTGATTTAGGCACTCCTGCAATCGTCACACTTTTTCCTGTTAAAAACTGACTCCGGCCCCCCACCAGAGAAGGGAAAAGTTATGTGGCCCTCACAGGAAAAAGTTTGGGGACCACTGGTTCACACCATTGTGATCCATTTTTCTTCTCTACATTTTTCGGCGCAGTTCTCGTCCCACAGTTTTCAAACTATTTCAACAAATCATTTGTCAAAACGTTCAGCTCTTTCGGGACAGTCCTGCTTGACGTTTGGTATTGGTGCAACTTTAGCTTTTTGAAATATTTTGCCTTTTCTGATTTTTTAATTTATTTTTATTATTATTCTCTTAGAAAATTAATTGAGCTCATTTTACATCCTTCAAATCTTTAGATGTGTTTACAACCTTACTGCTCCGTTCACGTTTATTTTCTGCTTCAGCTTCCTTCAGCTTCCTTGTGTAAATTTAAACATTTTTCAGCTACTTTCAGCTAATTTCAACTGTTTTTTCCCCCCAGCTATTTT
>JBBPBX010050340.1:8967-25021 GCA_038048925.1 Garcialebias charrua
TCAGTGTCTTAGATGGAGAGTGGAGGTAGCATATACAGGTAGTCCTCGACTTACTGCAGTCTCAACTTACGGTGATTCGGTGTTATGAACACATCTTATTAATAATAAAAAATAAAAAATAAAATAAAAAAATTATAAATAAAAAAATCTTATTTTATGTTTCAATGTTCTTGATTTTATGTGTACAGCAATTTGTTGCAGCTGTGGTTGTTTTAAATGGCTTTACAAATAAAAATATTATTATTATCATTACTGTATTATTATTTTGAAGCCGATTATGCAGTTTTCGGCAGTGTGTGGCAGTTTTTGGCAGTGTGCGGCAGTTTTCGGCAGTGTTCGGCAGTTTTTGGCAGTGTTCGACTGCAGTTTTTGGCAGTGTGCGGCAGTTTTTGGCAGTGTTCGGCAGTTTTTGGCAGTGTGCGGCAGTTTTTGGCAGTGTTCGACTGCAGTTTTCGGCAGTGTTCGGCAGTTTTCGGCAGTGTTTGGCAGTTTTCTGCAGTGTTCGGCGGTTTTCTGCAGTTTTCAGCAGTTTTCGGCAGTGTTCGGCAGTTTTCTGCAGTTTTCAGCAGTTTTCGGCAGTGTTCGGCAGTGTTCGGCAGTGTTTGGCAGTTGTCGTTTAGCTTCGGTTACCTCTGGCTTCGACAGCCAGCTTTGGACAAACAGTCTGTCCTATCAGAGGTTGCTTCACTCGGATAAATGAGCTGGAAACGGTCGGTGAACTCTGTGGACGTCTCAGGCGGACGAACGGCTTGGCGGCCTGTATGTTGGTGGCACCCGGAGCTAACAAGCTAACAGACATGCTAACTATTTTTTCCTTCATTATGGCTCCAAATGTACTGTATGTGTTTTTGGATAATTATGTAGGGTACTGTGTTAGGATAGGTGAAGTGCTTGGTAACTGTACAGTACCGTACATGTATGTGTATAAGTGGCGGATCGTGTGCTTTCCGACTTACGGCGATTTTCGACATGCGAACGGCCGTAGGAACGGAACTCGTTCGTAAGTCGTGGTCTACCTGTATTCTACAGGATGTGGGGCTGACATCACAAATACGTTATAGCAATGATCGTAACAAAGTAAGCCACAACACAGATATGATACCTGCGGCTGTAGAACACATTCAATCTTCCAGCACATAATGGCATCGCGTCATGTTCCTGTCAGCTTTGGTTTTGCGGCATTATGTCCTTTTAACATCCAGTTGTCCATTTGAGTCTGTTTCCTTGGGTCCGTACTCATAAAACCAGACAACTGCTTCATTGAGAGAATTCAGATTTGGTACATTTCTTGCAGTTGCTTTATTTAGTCGTTTTTTTTCTTTGCTGTCATTTTTATGTTGTTGCGCCGATCTCGTTTTCCCTTTTAGCCTTCCCATTACGTGCGTGTGTTTACTAAGCTGCCGTGTGTTGCTAAGAACCAACAGCAAAAACAGAAAAATTATCATTAATTATCTTGACAGAGCAGAAAAGTGAGAGTGTGCTGTAAACAGGGGTGTACAGTTAATGAGACGGTACAGAAATCAGAGAATAAACCTCCCAGTTTAGATTCTTCAGTAAAACGCATCATCAACGTGGATTAAAGTAAACTACGCAGCGGGGTACCGGTGCTGCTTCTATAATGATGAAAGGCAGACAGGCAGCAGCTTGTCAGGGAGTGGGAACTTCTTGACCCTAGACTTCATTAAAAGGAGATTCACTGGGCTTAGCTTGGAAGACCACTGCCGCCCGGGTGTCAACGAAAAGGCCGATTGGAGTCGACACGTACACCAGAGCTGTCCGCTTCCATCAGTCTATCCACCCCAGATTTTCAGTGGCTTTATCTTTTCTTGCACCTTTTGTTTGAGCCTTTGGTGGAAGAATCTATAATGTGGTGCCCTTTGACTCCGAAACTTCACCTCACTGGTCAAAGATGAAAGACGTTTTCCTCTGAAGGCGTCAGGGCACAGGGTGTTCCTTAAAATTTATACACATGGAATTGGATTAGGATCAATAACAGAGGGGAAAAAACTATTTTTTTTATCACCCACTACTAAAGGTGAACGGGAAATACAGGAAATCCCCGACTTACGAGCGAGTTCCATTCCTACGAGGTGCTCGTAACACGAAATCTCGTATGTCGGAACCCGAAACAAGTGTTGCTCGTAAGTCCGGATTTTCGGTCGTAAGTCGGAAAATTTATGCTAGCGCTACTACGAACACTCGTTTTTCAACACAAACGTTCATACTAGTTCATAAACATGCTCAGAACTTTGTTTATTAACGGTTAGCTAACACACTTTTATCTAAAAACACATAAAAGTCCTGTATTTTCTTAGCCTGGTTGATACCAGACCCATGTCCTTCACTTCGCTTTGGACTAGGGTCTGGCATCTCTGCCATAGACAACGATTTCTCCTGGAGATTTTTGAATGGACCAATCAGAGAACAGGAGGCAGAGTTTTGTTAGTTTAGCCTGACGAGGTCCAGGCTATCAGATAAATTG
Source organism: Garcialebias charrua (assembly GCA_038048925.1). Taxonomy (NCBI): domain Eukaryota; kingdom Metazoa; phylum Chordata; class Actinopteri; order Cyprinodontiformes; family Rivulidae; genus Garcialebias; species Garcialebias charrua. The sequence continues at coordinate 11,450 of JBBPBX010050340.1, forward strand.
CTCAGAAACCACTCGGTGGATATTTTTTCTGCCACCAGTGTGTAATTATATGTCTTTAATTTACTGACTGTTGGCCTAGATGAAACATTTGAGATAAAATTCGATTTTTTATCATTTATTTTCGTAGCGCACCCGAGGCTGTTTGGAAAATATCAAACCGAAACTATTTAATATCCAGCAGATTTGACCATTTCGTGAATTGATTTAGGAACTGTTAAGCTCAGGAACACTTCTGATATAACGTCAGCTATGAACTATATTTTTTCTCAGCAGAGAAATAATAGTTTTTTACCTTGTTTTGATGAAAATTCGTTCGTGGCGGCAGCCATTTTGAATGACGACGTCAGTCGACATCGTTCAAAACTCCGCCTTCTGCTCTCTGATTGCTCAGGAACACTTCTGATATAACGTCAGCTATGAAATCTATTTTTTCTCAGCAGAGAAATAATAGTTTTTTACCTTGTTTTATTGAAAATTCCTTCGTGGCGGCAGCCATTTTGAATGACGACGTCAGTCGACGTCGTTCAAAACTCCGCCTTCTGTTCTCTGATTGGTCCGGTCAAAACCTACCGGAGACATCCTTGTGGATGGGAGAAATGCCAGACCCAGCAGTGAAGGGAAATGAGAATTGAGCGGAGCTGCGTAGGAATGGCGAGGGCCAGGCTAGTATTTTCTGTATATTCTTTACAAATTTGTTGTTTGTTGGTGAGCTCGTAAGTCCGGAACCTCGTATGTCGATGCGCTCGTAAGTCGGGGAGTACCTGTAGTTTTTTCCTCTGTGTGTACATATCGTATTTTCCGCCATAAACGTCGCACCACCGTATAAGTCGCATCAGTCCAAATATGTTTAATAAAGTGGAAAATCCTTAAATACGTTGCTTCGTCATATACGTCACATCGATTACGTGTCACCACTGACAACCCATTGACATCTCCATTGTTTTTTTTGGATAAAACAAGTTACATGATCTTTAGTAATAAAAATAAATCAATTGATGTTCCATTTTTAATTGATGGATCTGAGATTCTGAGAGTTTCTGAAGCGAAGTTCTTGGGCATCATCATTGATGAAAAATTGTCTTGGAAACTACATGTAAGTTCAGTTAAAGCAAAATTATCAAGGTCTATTGCGATATTTTACAGAGTTAGGGATTTACTAAATGATAAGGCACTTTATTTGTTGTACAATACATTATTTGTGCCACACTTAATTTATGGTATTAGCGTTTGGGGTACGGCGTGTAAATCAATTACAATGCCAATTTTTATATTGCAGAAAAGAGCTATTAGAATTATCACCAGAAAGAATTCTCATCATCCTTCAAGCATTTTGTTTTATCAAATGAAACTGTTGAAATTTTATGATTTAATTGATTATAATATTTTGTTAATTTTGTATAAAGCTCAAACTAATGCACTTCCTTCTAATATTCAGAAATATTTTGTCAGAAGAACGAGTAATTATAATCTTAAGGGGACAAATGTATTTGTGAAGCCACCTTTTAGGACTAGTTCGAGGGGAAGATCTACCATAGTTCAAGGAATAGGGTTATGGAATAAATTGGAGTCTGATATTAAAGTGGTCAGATCAATGGTTGCATTCAAAAGAATGATTAAGTTTAAACGGTTAAAAACATATATTTAAATGAGTTGAAATTTGGAAGTTTGTGTATGATACCGAGGGTAGTAATTAATAATTAAGTTGTTCACTATTTTGGAAATTATATGAGTTGGTTGTATCAAGTGTTTATTTTTGGAGGTTAAAATTAAGTTGATTATTAACTTTGTAATCAAAGGAGTTGTCTGTATGAATTGTTTATTGGAGTAAAAGGGGCAGAAAAAATAAGATTTTTTCTTCTTCTGCCGCCTTTCATTTTATATTTTTTTCTCTCTTATTGTATTGTATTGTTTTGTTGCTTTAATCATAAAATGAATGAATAAATGAATCAAATCAAATAAATAAATCAAATCAAACCCCGAAATGTGGGCTGGTGTTGTGCCAAAAATCGATGGGCTGCAAAATGGCAGCTGCTGGATTGTGCATGGGAGGAATTTAACAAAAAAAATTAAGAATATTAATACTTAAAAACAATTACAGGGGATCCCCGGCTTACGAGCAAGTTCCGTTCCTACGAATCGCTCGTAAGTCGAAAATTCGTAAGTAGGAACGCACAACACGTGTCATTCGTAAGTCCGGATTGTCGGTCGTAAGTCGGAAAATGTATGCTAGCGCTGCGTCGAACAGCCGTTTTTCAACACAAACGTGCATACTGGTTCATAAACATGCACAGAGCTTTGTTTACAAACGGTTAGCTAACACACTTTCATCTAAAAACACATACCAGTGCTGTATTTACTGTACAACTTTACCAACTTTACTGTTTGTTAGTCCTTTCGTAAGTCCGGAACGTCGTATGTCGATGACATCTTAAGTTGGGGACCACTTGTATTTGTTTGCTCAATATTATAATAAAGGTGTGTCTCAGTCTAGCATTTGCTTAATAAATGCACTTTGATGGTCAAATGAGTTGTATTTCGCCGGGGTGGTGCAGATGGTTTAACTTGCTCCAAGCAGTGAGCAGAAAGAAGGTGGGGGCTCTATGGCAGGCCGATTGTGTCATTAATAGCTGGTGAAGCTTTTCAGTCGTGGTAAATTTAAAAAAGTTCAAGGAAAAATCAATAAAGTATAAAGTATAATAAATAATGTCCAGTTGTTTTTGTCTGGAACTTATTTGAATTTGTCATTATATTCAAGTTTACCCATTACATGAGACAACGGCATGCCTTAAGGCTACTACTACTCTGCTGCCATCAAGTGGCTGAAAGTGGTACTGCTCATTTTTTCCCCAGTCAGAATGAATGTAAACAGTTATATCTCAGCCAAAAATTGCATTATAAATATGGGGAAAAAAATCCATAAATACATTGCTTCGGCCTATAAGTCGCAGGGCATGTAAATTACGCAAACAACTGCGACTTATAGGCCAAAAAATACGGCACATGCTTTATTTCTTCTCTTCTGCTTGAGCAAAATATCTCATCTACATTTGTCCACAGCAGTTAAGCAACATTATCAAACACAAAAATGACAAGAACTCAGTTTTACAGTGAAATTTCATGTGATAGTAGCAGATCCTCAGATCTGAGTGCTAATTAAATGCAATCTGGTTTGCCATTAATCCAGATAGCATGTTGGTGTTTATGCTGGGTGAGGACTTCTTGATTGACAGCTCTCGCTCAGCTGTTCACTGTAGAGCTGGCTGCATTTTGGACATTATAAGGCAGAGCTGAGATACGATTCTTCGTTGGTCCATTATTCTTGCACAGTGACATTTCAGCTCCCCTTCTTGTGACCAATTCTCACTATTCCATCTAGAAGTGATGATGAAGAGAAAAACAAATACAGTAGTTCCTCGATACTTCGCGGTTTGACTTCAGCAGACTCACTCTTTCAAGGGTTTTCAATGTAAGACATCGTTTCCCAGTGGCCAGCCTCAGAGAGACGACGGAGGGTGCAGGGGTGGGGTCTGTCTTGGGGTCTGTCTGTGGCTCAGTAACCGTTGCATCAGTCGGTCTGCTCTCATTCGCTGTGCTCTTTTAGAGAGTTTAGACACTTAACATTGCAAGAGTGTGGGAAGTGTTTATAAAGCCTAGTTAAAATACATATTAATACCAAAATAAATATAACGTCCATACTTCACAGATTTTCACCTATCGCTGGGTTGTCTGGATTGTACCGTATTTTTCCGGCCTATAAGTCGCAGTTTTAAAAAAAAAAACTAATTTTCATGCCCTGCGACTTATACGGTGAAGTGGCATATTTAGGGATTTTACCCATATTTTTAGACCAATTTTTGGCTGAGATATGACCGTTTCCATTCATTCTGATTAAAAAAAATGGAGCAGTACCACTTTCGGCCACTAGGTTCCACCGACCATTCCCAGCTCATGTGTCCGACAGCAGCCTCCTTTGCTCGGACTCACTCTGTTGCAGCCCGGCCTCCTGCTCTCTGGAGGTCTGAACTGTTAGCTCAGTGTTTCACTGTTAGCAAAATAGCTCAAGAACCACACGACAGATTTTGATGAAACTTACAGAAAGTAATCACTGGATGGACATTTACAACTGATTAGCTGTAGGAGATGTTTGAGCTAAAATTCGATTCATAATTTATTTCGTCTGCTTCATTTTGCCATGTTTTAACTGTCAAAGTGCATTTATTAAGAAAAGTTCAGCTGAGACACACTTTTACTATAATGTCAGCAAATAAATATATATTTTAAGGTGTTTATCTTGTTAAATTTTAAAGACATGAAGGTTTTCGCAGTACGCGCACATTTAGAAGACCGTCAAAGCGAAACTATTTAAATTCAGCTGATTTGACAATTACGTGCATTTATTAAGGAAAAGTTCAGCTCAGACACATCTTTGCTATAATGTCAGCAAACAATTTTTTTTTAGGTGTTTATTTCATTCATTCATTCATTCATTCAACCTTTATTTATCGTTTATCGTTTATATAGTTTATCTTGTTAAATTTAAAAGAAATGCAGCGTTCCCACCAGTGCGGGTGCACGTAGCGAAACCAATTTTTAAATCCAGCTGATTTGACAAGTACGTGCATTTATTAAGGAAAAATTCAGCTCAGACACATATTTGCTATAATTTTCAGCAAACAAATAATTGTTTTTAAGTGCTAATCTTGTTAAAGTCCTACCGTGCACGCTCCTGTGGCCATTTGGCAGCCAATCCATTTTTGGCAAAACACCGGCCCACATTTCCGGCTCGTCAGCGGTGACGCGTAAAATATGCGACGTATACGGCGGTGCGTCATGTTTATGGATTTTTCCACTTTATTGGACATAATTGGACTGATGTGACTTATAAGGCGGTGCAACTTTTAGGGCGGAAAGTACGGTAACCCCCACGATAAGTGAGGGACAACTGTACTCCCCTACCTTTTCTTGCCTTCAGAATACCTGGTGTCCATCCTGGCTTGTTCTTTCCTGAGCATTGTCCTGTTGGTACTCCTGTGCGGGTTTTTTCAATGCCATTGCAACTCAACCTGCTCCCGTTTCCTGAAAAGTCCTCTTGCAAACAGGAACGGGACAAATCATCTTCACCTGACCGTCTGCCTTCCTGCTCCGCTCTCATCAAGCTGCCTTTCACCCACACCTACCGTTCTGCAACTCGTCCAGTTTTATGTTTTCATCCTTAAAATCCCAAAACTGTTAAGGACCATTGTAAGGACCTACAAGTATGCATTCCATTTTCCTGCAATGCCACTTGGGCCTTGTTCAACCATATATCCATTACAATGAATGCGTTTTTAAAACTTATTCATGTCTAAAACGAGTTGTTTGATGACAGAGAGTATCATTATGACACTCTGAGGGAGTCACACAAATTTAGGATGACAACCGTAGCTAACTGATATTGGGAATCACAAAAGTGACCATAACTCTGGAATTTACACATTTTAAGGTAACATTTGGTGTGGTCTTGGGTTGCGTCAGGAAGCATAAAAAACAATTACCAAGTCTTTGTGCAAGTTAGTTTGCTGTGGCAACCCCTGAAGAAGGGAGCAGCCAAAAGAAAAACAAGTACAGGTAGTCCTTGACTTACGGCGGTCTCAACTTATGACGATTCGACTTTACGAAGGCGCTTTATGAACACGCTTAGGGGAGCAGGAGGGAAGGGGAGCTGGTAACGAAACTTAGGGGAGCTTGAAACTTACAGGAGGGAAGAGGGAGCTGGAAACGAAACTTAGGGGAGCTTGAAACTTACAGGAGGGAAGGGGGAGCTGGAAACAAAACTTAGGGGAGCTTGAAACTTACAGGAGGGAAGGGGGAGCTGGAAACGAAACTTAGGGGAGCTTGAAACTTACAGGAGGGAAGGGGGAGCTGGAAACGAAACTTAGGGGAGCTTGAAACTTACAGGAGGGAAGGGGGAGCTGGAAACGAAACTTAGGGGAGCTTGAAACTTACAGGAGGGAAGGGGGAGCTGGAAACGAAACTTAGGGGAGCTTGAAACTTACAGGAGGGAAGGGGGAGCTGGAAACAAAACTTAGGGGAGCTTGAAACTTACAGGAGGGAAGGGGGAGCTGGAAACGAAACTTAGGGGAGCTTGAAACTTACAGGAGGGAAGGGGGAGCTGGAAACGAAACTTAGGGGAGCTTGAAACTTACAGGAGGGAAGGGGGAGCTGGAAACAAAACTTAGGGGAGCTTGAAACTTACAGGAGGGAAGGGGGAGCTGGAAACAACTTAGGGGAGCTTGAAACTTACAGGAGGGAAGGGGGAGCTGGAAACAAAACTTAGGGGAGCTTGAAACTTACAGGAGGGAAGGGGGAGCTGGAAACAAAACTTAGGGGAGCTTGAAACTTACAGGAGGGAAGGGGGAGCTGGAAACGAAACTTAGGGGAGCTTGAAACTTACAGGAGGGAAGGGGGAGCTGGAAACAAAACTTAGGGGAGCTTGAAACTTACAGGAGGGAAGGGGGAGCTGGAAACAAAACTTAGGGGAGCTTGAAACTTACAGGAGGGAAGGGGGAGCTGGAAACAAAACTTAGGGGAGCTTGAAACTTACAGGAGGGAAGGGGGAGCTGGAAACAAAACTTAGGGGAGCTTGAAACTTACAGGAGGGAAGGGGGAGCTGGAAACAAAACTTAGGGGAGCTTGAAACTTACAGGAGGGAAGGGGGAGCTGGAAACAAAACTTAGGGGAGCTTGAAACTTACAGGAGGGAAGGGGGAGCTGGAAACAAAACTTAGGGGAGCTTGAAACTTACAGGAGGGAAGGGGGAGCTGGAAACAAAACTTAGGGGAGCTTGAAACTTACAGGAGGGAAGGGGGAGCTGGAAACGAAACTTAGGGGAGCTTGAAACTTACAGGAGGGGGTTTCCACTGACGTGCTCAGTGGAAACTTACAGAGCAGGCAGACCTCTGGACCACGCGTGGAAATAGAGGAGGAGCGGAGGACAGCTGAGCAACAAGCTAACATGCTAGCAATGAGCTAACATGCTAACAGACTTTGCTGTAAACGCTGTGGACCTCGTGAAGCAAGCTGCAGAACAAGAGGAAGAAATGACCAGCTCCCAGTAAGAAATTAACTCTTAATTTCATTAATTATGGCTCTTAAATGTAGGCTATGTGTTTTTTGATAATTATATATGGTAATGTGACAGGATAGGCTAAGTGCTTGGTAAAAATACAGTACTGTATGTGTGAGGTGCCCTTTGGATGTATGAGGTGCATGTATGAGGTGCCGTTTGGACGTATCTTCGACTTACGGCGATTTTCGTGTTACGAACGGGTGTAGGAACGGAACTCGTTCGTAAGTCTGGGACCACCTGTATCGGTGTGGTAAGAACAGAGTCATTCTTAGTCTAAGCTCTAAACAGATCTCACAATACTGAGTGAGCTCGTCTTTCACATCATTTCCAGGTTTGGTTGTAGAGTAACTCCGTCTTTTCTAATTTAAAAATGATTTCAGGTCACCACTCTTGCATAAAGCGCAGCAGGCAATGAGCAATTCTTCAAAAGATTCTTAGAGTTCGCCCTTCTTGCATCACTTCGGCAATGGCTAAAGTGTGTCAAGGTAATCTGTAAGCCGGTAAAAACCATCACGGAGGCCGTGGCAGCATCGCTCACCGATACGTATGTGGCCACCAGCTAAATTTATTAATAGAACTTTTCCTGGCTTTTTTTTTTTTCAATCCCACGCTTGTCTACCTGACGCGTGTACCCCAAGACCTTTCTGCCCCGTGTCGAGCACACATCTCCCTGTACACCTGCTTCCCATTTCCACTCTGGTGCGCACCATTCCACAGTGAGTTTGTGTTGCATCTTTGTCAGGCCTCCCCCCCCAACTCAGGGGATTTTGTGCCTCATCATCCCTTTAACATGCAATCTGGCTGCCTCTAAAGCGCCCATTTCAGAGGTGACGTAAAGGTGGTCAAAGGGCAAATGACAGTGTTTTCACTAGTGTTAGCAGGATTTCATGAACCACTGAACAGGGTTTATCGAAATGTTCAGAAAGAAACAAATTGATGTTTGTCTACACATGATGATCTTGTGGGTCCAACCAAAGTGAAGAAAACCTCTAATGCCAAGTGACCTTAAACACAAAATGGCTATAATTTGGTGAATTTTACAGAAACTGAATTACATGATGTGCTAGGAGCTAAAAGTCATCCATGACACAGACAGTGATCATGACAATGTCTTGAATCAGCCTAACTCAATGGTTCGCAAAGTGTGGGGCGCAAAGCCATTCCCTGAAGGCGGGGGTGCACTGTAAAAAAAAATCCATTAAAAAACAGGAAATGTACTGTGGAAGTCAAAAAGGCGTTCAATTCAAGATCAACTGGACTTCATTTGTAACAGAAGACGTTTCGCTTCTCATCCGAGAAGCTTTATCAATTCTGATAAAGCTTCTCGGATGAGAAGCGAAACGTCTTCTGTTACAAATAAAGTCCAGTTGATCTTGAATTGAACGCCTTTTTGATTTATCATGTCCTGGACGACTGAGAATCTTCACCAGCGTACTGTGGAAGTGTGAAGGAATTTTCCATTATCATTTTTTACAGGGGTTTCTCCATTTTTTTTTTTTTTTTGCGCAAAGCACCCTGGGAACAAGAACCTTTGAGAAGAAGCACGAAAGAGGACTCCATTTACCTGGCACCTTAGATTAACAGAAATTTAATAATAATAATAATAATGTCACATTTTTGTCATCTGTGTATGTTTCCATACAAGACGAAATTTGACTCTGCATTTAATCCAATCACCACCAGGTGGGGCAGTGGGCAGCTATAGAAAGCGCGCCGGGGAGCAGTTGGGATGAGATGTGCTGCTCAAACACACCACAAGTTATGCCGTGACTGGGGTTCGAACCTGGGTCCTTCGGGTCCCAAGTCGGTTCCCCTGCCACTACACCATCTTGGCCCTATGTAAATTATACATAAAAAAACTGTTAAATTACGGGAAAAATCCGTTTTAGGATTTACGGAAATATCTGTTAAAAAAACGGAGAATGTACTGGCAGAAAATTACCAGGACATTTTCCATTTTTTACGGATTTTTTTTTTTTACTGTGTGGGGGGGTGCATTGGGAGCAAGGGGTATGCATGGCATGATTGAATGGGGAAAAATGAATGCATTGACACTGCTTGTGTAACAGATTAATAATATTAATTTAATGCTTAGAATTCCAACAAACTGGTCATGATTTGTTAATCAAAGCGATTTGGTTTTTTTGTATGAGTACCTGTTAGAGCAGATACTAAGACAAGTGCAGTAGGACAGTGATTATGTCCTACTATCTTTGATCACAGCCCTGGGTCCTGATTTAGTTTTTTTTAAATTTTATTTACTCATGCTTGTAAGTTGTATACAGTAATCCTTCACCTATCGCGGTTTCAGAGACCCCCGTCAGTGATTCCCCTATAACTTGCCATGGCGGGACACTCATCTTATCCGTGATTTTTGTCAATAGGGAGGAAGGGTTTAAGACATCTGAGCCGCGCGCTGTTTGTACCGTGTGTGTGTGTCTGGTGGGGAGTGTCAGCGTGAGTGAAGAGGCAGCGTGAGCATTACCTTTATCTTTCTAGCTAGCGCACCTGTATTGCGCGCAGCTAGCTTAGTGCTATGTCAGTGCCGATGGTGGGGGAGGCGGGGTCGGTTCAATGCACAGTTTGATTTTGTAAGCAGGGCACCCTGCTTTCATAATGGTAGGGGAAACACTATGTATTCAAGGTTTTTTAAAATTTATTTATTCATTTTCAGTTAAAATTGAACTATTTTTAAAACAAAACAAAACAACTATTTACAAAGAAAATGAAAGGCAGCAGAAATAAGAAAAAAATCTTATAACATCTGCTCCTTTTTAAACAAAAAAGAAAATACATATGAAAAAAAAAAATACATTCAAACATAAATAGTCTTTAAATAACATAACAAGCCAAAAACAGACTCTGTGCCAAAACAACCGATCCAATAAAAATATTCTAAACAATTTCATATTTCTTCAATTAACTACTTTTTGCCATTTTCTTCCACAAAAACATAGAGGAAGCTTTTTTACAATTATTATCCAAAACTCCTTGAACTGATGTGCATCGTTCCTTTGAATTTGTTCGAATATTTGTTTTCACAAACATTTCTTGTCCTTTTAATTTATAATTACTGACTCTCTAAATAAAATAAGATTGAATATTTCGAGGTAAGGAATTTGTATGAGCTCTGTACATAACCTGAAGAATTCCATAGTCAACCAGTTCATTAAACTTTAATAAATCTAGCTGATGAAATAATATGTTAGATGGGTGAGTGTAATGCTTTCCTGTGATGATTCTTATTGCTCTTTTCTGTAAAATAAAAATAGAATTTGTAGATGTTTTACATGCCTTCCCACAAACTTCAACACAATAAGTCAAATATGGAAGAACTATAGTATTATACAATATAAGTAGTGCTTTATCATTAAATATTTATTTTTGCCTTATATAATACAGCAATAGATCGGGCTAGCTTTGTTCTCAAATAATTAAGATGAGGTTTCCAGGTCAGGTTCTCATCAATAACTACACCCACAAATTTCACCTCTTTCACTCTACAAATTATATTACCATTAATTTTAAATAAACCCTTTACAAACCTTTCCTGCTCTCAGACACTTCATGTGCTCTTAAATACTTTGGTGATCGTGATGAAGATGATGACGAAATGAATGTACAGTACTGCATAGCATATACAGTACACAAGATAAAAATTGGGTTAAAAAACCGGCCATATAGTGAAGCAGAAAAATGTGAACTGCAATATAGTGAGGGATTACTGTGTATGTACTTATTGTCTACTGTTGTCCTTGTTGTCATCATTCTTTGTTAAAATCAGGTCTCTCTTGTAAATGAGTCCATGAGGCTCAATGGGATTAACCTGTAAAAATAAAGTTTGAATGAATGTGGGAATAGGGATGTTGTTTCTTTGACCATAGAATGGTATCTTGCCTATTTGAGCCTGAATATTTGTTATATTAGAATGTATAGTAAGCTAATGCAAGCCTGTGTGTTAGTTACGCTACTGCTAGCTTAAATTTGCACCATGCGTTTCGCCTTTTTTTTTTTTTTTTTTACGGACTTTTCTTTATTTTGTATCTTACTTGTATTAGTGTAAATGTTAAAAAGAATATTATCAGGATCACCCTGATGCATGCTCAATAATCCAGGTAGAAAAATCTAAAAAAAGCTAAGTCTGGTCCTCTGGACATTCAAAAAACAAAACAAAAAAGTAGAAACGTTTCGTCTTTCGTCCGAAATAATTTTTTTGCTTTGTTTTTGTTTTTTGTTTTTTGAATGTCCAGAGGACCAGACTTAGCTTTTTTAGATTATCAGTATCAGTTTCTCAAAATCCGAGGCCATGGTCTTGAGCCGGAAAAGGGTAGAGTGCCCTCTCCGGGTTGGGGAGGAGGTCTTGCCCCAAGGGCAGGACATCCCTGTAAGAGATTGATGATCTCAATGGAATTCTTCCTGGTAAAATAAAAGGTATAAAATTTTTTGGAAGAGTTCAAGTATCTTGGGGTCTTGTTCACAAATGAGGGAAACATGGAGAGTGAGATTGATAAGCGGATAGGTGCGGAATCTGCAAAGAAGCGGGTGCAGATTTTTGCTCGTGAGAGTTGTAGTGCTGGTTAACAGCGTGTGTGTTGAGCAGGTGCAGCTGCTCGTGTGGGTGCTCTAGTGAATCTAGCAGCGGTTGTGTTGCTGACCATGGAGGGTCAGCTGGTGTTGTGGATCGTACCTTTGTGCTTTTGTTTATGAGGACTTCTTCTGACCTGGTGAGCTTGGTAGTCCCTGTTTTCGTTCAAAATCATAGTTGGGAGTTTTTGACCTTTAGTCCAACGTTTCTAGAGGCTTCGACGGCCCTACCCGGGTTGGCCCTCTCAGCGTTGTTGTATTAATTTTGGCCAACTCATCAGGTCCAACTTTCATTTAAATACTTTTTTTTGTGACACTAGGTAAAGAGAAGGTGAGGCCTCTGCTCTTTCTTATTTTCTCCACAGAAGGGAGGACCTCACCTGCAGCCTGAGTAAAAGAAAAGCTGAAAAATAAACTTTTTGTAACCTTCTTTTTATCTGGTGTCCATTATATATGCTATGTTCCTTGTGGACGTAACAATCACACACTCATGTTCGTACTGCTGTTTGGCCTATTGTTTTTATGCTATTAGTGCTTAGCATATTTTTAGTTAATGTTTTTCTTAATTCATATCTTTGATCTTATTACTGTTTTTCTTTTACATTTTTACTAGCCTGGTTAAAACCAGACCCTTGTCCTTCACTTCGCTTTGGACTAGGGTCTGGGACTTCTCCCATAGACAAGGATTTCTCCGGTAGATTTTTGACCGGACCAATCAGAGAACAGAAGGCGGAGTTTTGTTAGTTTAGCCTGGCGAGGTCCAGGCTATTCAGATAAATAGCTCAGAAACCACTCGGTGGATATTTTTTCTGCTACCAGTGTGTAATTATATGGCTCTAATTTACTGACTGTTGGCCTAGATGAAACATTTGAGATAAAATTCGATTTTTTATCATTTATTTTCGTAGCGCACCCGAGGCTGTTTGGAAAATGTCAAACCGAAACTATTTAAATCCAGCAGATTTGACCATTTCGTGAATTGATTTAGGAACTGTTAAGCTCAGGAACACTTCTGATATAACGTCAGCTAAGAAATGTATTTTTTCTCAGCAAAGAAATAATAGTTTTTTACCTTGTTTTCTTGAAAATTCCTTCGTGGCGGCAGCCATTTTAACTGACGACGTCAGTCGACGTCGTTCAAAACTCCGCCTTCTGTTCTCTGATTGGTCCGGTCAAAAATCTACCGGAGAAATCGTTGTCTATGGGAGAAGTCCCAGACCCTAGTACGAAGCGAAGTGAAGGACAAGGTTCTGGTTTTAACCAGGCTACATTTTTACTACAGTATACTGTTTTTCTTTTACATTTTTACTGTTTGTTGTACCCCGTTTACATAAATTTTGTTCCACCAGATGTAGCACATGCTCTGCACTGCCACAATGACTAATAAAGAAGCTCTGATTCTGACTCTCTCTGATTTGTAGAAGATTAAAACAGTTAAATATCCAAACTTTCAACCTTTTACAAATAATTAAAATGATTAACTTTGAGCTTTTGAAAAACTCAAAATCACCCCTTTGACACCTTGTAGAGTTATTGCCAAACTTTAAAAAAAAAATACTGGGACTATAACTTGATAATGGAAATGCAAATTCAAATCCGGACTAATTCAAAAAATGCAACTGAATAAATGCAGAAACCATTGGTTTTAGAAGCCCGGCGGCTGCAGTGCCTCAACAGCAGAAATGATAGAAGCCATAAAGAGAAGCTAGTTTGATTAATAAATTGCCCAACCTTATATCGCCCCCACTTAGTTCATTCACTGCAAAGTTCATTCAAGGGTTGCTGGCAAGCTCTCAGATTGGCAAAGTCAATGATAGTTGACATTTGATGACGATGTGGAGTTTATCCTGCTCCTTGTTCCACATTAGCATGAGATAAGTT